>DXKC01015659.1:0-11162 GCA_031170775.1 Cymbopogon citratus
CTCTTCAATTTCAAATAATACAGACGTTTGAGGGTGGGTCTAGTGTCATTTATGCTCGAGAGGTCAATGTGGACCTCTGTGGTCGTTGGGGGTAACGAAGAAGTTGGCCGTGCAGTGTCCGTCTCTGTGGCAGGAGATTGGTCACCATGCTGCTGGCCACCTATTCCAAACATGTGCCCAAGTAACTGCCGGAGCCAATCTGTTCCATATATTCTTGCAAGGACTATTGCTACTGCAGATACAAGCATTCATATATGAATATAAGTATGACATAATGTACATTTTTGTGTAAAGACAAAGTAGAATTTGATACAAAACTGTGTGCTTATTGTGGCCAACTTTTTGACATTTGTGATAAGCTCAATGAGGTTGAGGGTTTTAGATCTCATCACTTACCGAAGAAAATTACTGCAAGCACCTTGTTGGCAATGTGAATCCAAATGCTGGTCCAACTCACATCCATATATACTCCACCTGAGGTGAAATGCAACTATCAAACATGCAGCCAAGACCAAAAAAACCAACATGTTATTTCAATTTATTCATTTCTGATCAAATATATGTATCAACTTACTTTTCTGATGCATGATGTGTGTCCCAGCCGAGAAACAATTGGTGCCAATATAGAGATGATTAGGCAACTTGCTGCGAGTAGCATCTTTGGCAACCACCACTGCGTATGCCAGCTGTTCCTTCGGCTATGTACAGTCCTCGTGTACATACAAGATATGGACATAATAAAGAAAAACGACTGGTGGATAGTTTTGTTAAGGCCAACGTAACACGTATAGAGAAATGAAAATCAAATGCTTCTTATGATGAAAGTATGAAATTCAGGATACGAATGAAGTTAGGCTGACGATTAGGACGGCCTCGACGGTAAGGCAGTCAAGGTCATCCTCACAGCTACTGAAGCGCTGCCCCCGAAAGAATGCTTGGGGGTTTTCACGAGCCCCCCAAGCCAAGGCGATGGCAAGAATAAAGAAAGCCGCGTAGATGTAGCGGACATTCATCGGGGACGTCATGTATTGATACAAGCACCTCATGTATTGATAGAAGCACCATGGCCGTCCGTAGCAACAATTGGTGCCACCAAGATTCCCCTCATCAGCTTGCATTCTGCCTGTGCCCATTGTCTAACCAGAAACAAACATGCCATCAGAATCAACAAAATGGTTTTGCTGGTTGCAGAAACAACTTCGAATAGTTTATATTGTTTTATACTAAAAATACAATAAATGAATAACTTCACGAGTCACTACTGCTACATTTCACCATTTTTCATACATAATTGAATCGTAATCCAAAGGTAGGAGTACACATTTCCATGAATAATGGTAGAACACGAGATTTAATATAATACAGTAGATAAAACAAGTTTGTTAGATATAAAACTGAAATAAGAGGCAAGTGAAAACAAATAAGAGGCAAGTGAAAACATGAAGGATAGGCTAGCGCGCAGCACAACACACAACAATGTGAAAACCAAAGATGTACTCTCCACCCTGGCCCTGCAGTGTTGTGTAGTATTGTAGATAAGAACCATGGCATGATTAAGAGTGTACTTACAATTATTTTCCAGTTTTCACTTGAACCAGCTTTTCCTTTCTTGTTGCAGCTTGTGTCTGGCTCGCTGTTAAGGCAAAATTTCAGCCAAAAAAAATAATGAATTTAGTTGTGTCATATATAAATTGACCGCAGACAATCTAGTAGCAGGCAGCCACATCACTCATGAATAATTAAGTAAAAATATTTTACCTTTTAATTGCTGACCAGCACAGGAACACAATGTATTCCCCCATCAGCCCTGCCTCAATGTGAATCCACATGCTGGTCCAACTGACATCCGTACTCCACCTGGGGAGAAATGCAAACTATGAAAATTGCAGCCAAGAACAAAAAAAAAACATACACCACCCTAATATAAGTTTCAATAGTACCTTCCTCTCATGTACATAGTGAAGAAAAACATTACCAAGATATTATTTTCACTCCTTTATATGAGCCTTAACAAACAATCAGCTACTTTTCTTGGTTATGTTCCTCTCAACCATGTGCACGAGGAAGGTACATGACCATAGAATTTTGGGCACTACCGGAGGTGGCTGCCAAAGATTATCCTCTTGGTGCAAATTGTTATACTATGTACAATATATAGCACCATATATACTAGCTACGTACTATAGAATCCAGCTCCAGAGTTAGTTTCCCTGCCTAACTTATTTTAAAACTTACAATACTGATAAGTTAGAAATTTAACTACTAGCTGACGTCTTAGTGTTTTGCCTAATTATTTTCAGGTAAAGCTGTGTCCTTTGTGACAGGTTACCTCACATAACTTTTCTAGGAATCTATTCATGCCGTTCCCTTTCAGTCACCAACATATGTTTACATAGTTTTTCAAATCGAACGAGTATTTATTTGGTTATTCAGCTATCAGCTGATAGGTGTAATCAAATGCATTACCCAACGAGCTAGTAAAGATGGCGCGTGACAAATATATAGAAGAAGTATATATATTTGCTATATATCCTGCCCAATGCAAATCCGTTGCCTAATAACTGTCGTTATGTTTCGATTTGACCAGCTTGGGTTGATGAACTGAAATTACCTGCAGGTGATTGCAGTCACCATCTTACCATAGGAGCAGCTAGGCATGCAAATGCTGCAGCAGGGAGTCAGGCTCAGGCATGTATGTGTATCGAGCTGCTGGCTACCACTTACCAATGCAATGTGTCTGTCCATGGAATGGCTGCCTGCAGGTTGCCCACTGCACTGCATATGTTGGTGACTGCTTCCGCTGCAGGTGAGAGTGGGAGTGGGTGACGGACTGATGGGAATGGCAAACGGCTTCTGCCATCTGCAATGCAAGCAACAGATGCACACGCACAAGACGTGTTCTTGCATTATTGTAACTGCCGGGCAGCGTACGTGAAGATCGGGTGACAAGTGACAAAGATGAGACGATACGTTTGGTGCGTGCAGTGCTCTGGCCCCAACACAAATTGAAGATTGATCAAGATACGTTTGGTGCGTGGCCCCAACACAAATTGAAGCAGCTAGCGGAAGCAGTGTTGTTGGGTCAGTCTGAAACTGAAGCCGTCTTTGCAAGCTTACTAATAAAGGTGTCTTCTGAATGAGAATTGAGAAGGCCGCAAGTTTTCAGAGTGTGGATGGTTATTCGATATGTATTTCCACTTATCCTACATTACATTTTATGACAATTATGCAGTAAATTGTATGTAGGCTATTAGTTCTAGTAGGAATCATAACAAGCTGCTCTAGTAAATAGTTGGACGCCTGGAATCAAGGAGCAAAGCACAACACAGAGTCAAATAGCCATCGATCACAGTGCAACTGGGTATTCATCAATCGAGTGCCATTGGACACTAGTTCAGCACCAACTCTGTCACATCCGGTGTTGCTGCATCATCGACCCAGTCAACACAAACAACTCAATGTTTTACAGTTCTCCGAGATTCAGAAACTAAGAGGAAGACCTCCATCATGTCTACTGACAGAAGCAAGAGGCTTCTAAGTACTAATTAAATTTTCTTAATATCGGTCTCCTGCTCACTTGGTTGTCAGAAGTTACACTATCTCGCCATGTAAAACTGGTGTAGGCAGTTACAGTCAGAGAACAATTGCTGAGCAGTAGCACCTCTTGACAATTATTGTGTGCAGAAAAGAAAACCGACAGCAACCAAAACAGGGTACTTAAGGAAACCAAAGAATTCGTGCTCAGCAGCAACAATAGCAGAAGCGAGCGGTTCAGTGAGCAGCAGCGGTGCTACTGTGTGTGTGTCAGGCTGAATTAACTGAATGGACATGGAGTCCCTGCAATTTCAGTTAGCTGATCGAAGAAGCTGCTTTCTGAAAATGACAAGCCCGCAAGGTTAGAGTTCATGAAAAGATCCGATGACGTCTAGTTTTTATTGTATCCCTTTAATTTAACAGTACAATACTTTGTTAACACGCAGGCTAGCCTGGGAGTCACAACGGATTAAATTTCCATTTTATCCTTCGTTCTTATCGCACAATTAATTAAGTAGATTGTCAGTTAATTAGTTCTAGTCGTGATCTTGACAAGCTGGCAAACTGCTTTATTAGTGCCTAGTTTGGCAATTGGCGCATATTATATTAGCCCAGGGACATGCGTCAGTGCCTCGTTTAGATGCCAAAGTTTGGCATCTAAAGTTGACATTTTTGCCCTGTAGCACGCTGTAGCTTTTTTGTTTTTATTTGATAATAATTGTCCAAACATTGATTAATTAGGTTTAAAATGTTCGTCTCGCAAAGTACAACCAAACTGTGTAATTAGTTTTTGATTTCATCTACATTTAGTGCTCTATGTATGTACCGGTATTTTAATGTGATAGAGAATCTTCTTTTTATATAGTAAATTTGGTGCCAAAGTTTGGCATTTAAACAAGGCCGCAGCCTGCTGCTTGACTGCACTGCATATATATGCCTGCCGCAGGTGAGAGTGAGTGCCTGAGTGGGAGTGGGTGATGGGGCCGGCAAATGGCTTCTGTCATCCGCAATGCACTCCCCGCAGAAGATGTGTTCTGCAGATCCGCTGGCAAAGATGAGACTGATCGAGACACGTTTGGTGTGTGTGCAGTGTTGTTGAGTCAGTCAATCTGAAACTGATGCCGTCTCTGCAATTTCAACTTTACTAAAGAAGGTGTGTTCTGATTGAGAATTGAGAAGGCCGCAAGTTTTCAGAGTGTGGAGAAGCGTCCAGTGCGGAAGGCTTATTAGTTCTAGAAGAAATTTTGACAAGCTGATTCAGTAAATAGCTGGAAGGCTGGAACCAATAGAGCAAAGCACAACATACTGAGTCAAATAACCATCACGGTGCTACTGGGGAGTGCCGTTCTACTTCTACACTAGTTCAGTACCAACTCTGTCACATCCAGTGTTGCTGCATCATCTACCCAGTCAACACAAACAGCTCAATGTTTTACAGTTTTCCGAGATTCAGAAACCAAGAGGAGGAAGACCTCCATAATGTCTACTGCTGTCAGTTCAGGCTAAGCAAGAGCCTTCTAAGTACAAGTTTTTGCCTAATATCAGTTTCCTGCTCGCTTGGTCGTCAGAAGTTACAATATCTTGCCAGGTCAATACTGTTGTAGGCAGTTACAGTCAGAGAACAATTGCCGAGCAGTAGCATCTCTTGCCAATCGACTTCAACCCCGTAGTCACCCAACCACAGCCTTCCTTGTAGCGTTCCACCTGACAAATCGCCATCACAAATGCTCAACAGTTAGCCATGATGTGCACTTGACAATTATTGTGTACAGGAAAAAAAAGTGACAAGACCAAAATAGTGTACTTAAGGAAACCAAAGAATTCATGTTCACTTGTTCAGATAAAATGCACTAGACACTGACATGACAACAAAATGGTATATGTAGTAGGGACAAGACAGCAGAATAATTGTGTTCATCTCAAATGCAGTACACTGTCATGCAGTACACTGCTCATCTCAAACAATATATGCAGTTGATTTAGGTATATAGACCCTTGACAAAAACCAGTTCAGTGACTGCCTCACAATCAAGCCCTGGCAGCTAAATGCAAGATTTTGGATGTATGATTTTTTGTTTAGCTCAGTTGAATTATTAACAGCCAAATGGGCATGATAATAAATTCGTCATTTGGCGTTGCTACTTACCACATCCAAGATTGCATCTGCTTCACCTTTCACACCACCAAAGGTGAATATTGAACCACCGAGCACAGCTGAAGAATGGTATCCTCTGGTGTAGTTCATGGGTTCGACCATCATCCATGATGGCATTCTTGGCTCATACACCTCAACAGTAGCCACCATTGCTTTAGCCCCAGTGTCGTATCCACCAATCGAGAATCTGGAAGAAAATACAAAGGCAAATTACGTCAACAAAGGATAGTATACACCCTGATGCGGGCCTGTGTTTCATTTGCTGGGCACACATTATATAGCATCTTTTTTCAGAAGGAACATCCTAATCCTACAAATCTTCAGTCCACTGTTTCAACATAAAAAGAAAGAGGTATACGACTTACATCTTCTCATCAAGCACTGTAAGTGTATGACAGCCCCTTCCTGCACTCATCTTTGGCAGCATTTTCCAGTTAGGCTCCCGAGGATCAAGTCTTTCAGCAGAGCTGCAAATACACATCACAAAGTTAGCAGAATAGTTTTCTTGTTGTTCCTCTCACTTCAAATTCCACTATCATTATAGCAATAGCGAATAGGCCACCGCATGAGGTTTAACTGTCTTAAGATGTTTGGGAGTTTTATGAGCTGTTGAAATTTCGACCAGATCAAAACTAAACCAATCAAGTACTAAGTACAGGCAGGAAAAGTACAGCACCTCAGATATTGAACACCATTGAAGCCACCAACAGCATAAATCGCACCATTTAGTGCTACACCAGCTAGAGCAAAGCGCTGAAGAACAGTGTGACAAAGTCAGTCAAGCTAAAGAATTTATCATATTATGTGATTTGTGTCAGAAGCAAATATTTTCTGAAAAAGGACAGCACATGAAATTGAAATCGAACCAGGAACTGTTTTTCTTTACAGAGTTTTTAATGAGTAAATGGTTATTATATCCGAAGCTGTTTGTGTCTTAGGCAAATTTATGCATGTTCTACTAAGTGCTTTGGTAATGTATGAGAAGAAAAGCTTTCACATTCTAGAACAAATGAATGGTAGAAACTGATACCTTTTCCAGCATAGGTTGATTCTTTATCCATTTTCCATGCACAGGATTAAACATCTCAACATCAGAGACACTCAGTTCCATCTCCACCACCAAATGCATAGATTCTCCCATTGACACTAACCCCAGCAAGGCTCCCCTTTTCACAATTCAAAGATGGGCATGTGGACCAATCATCACGGCTTCGGTCATAACAGTCAACTTCATCCAAAAGATAAATGCAGAATCAGGACAGAGATTGAAATAAGAGCCTAAGAGGGAACTAAACATAGAAGCCAAGTAGTAACCTGTATCAAACCAGCAAGCACCATCACCACCACCAAGAACAAATATCTTGCCTTCTAGTGCAACAGTTGAGGTATATGACTTGGCAACAGCCATTGGTTTGAGGGGTGTTAGTACGTCCAATGAAGGGGAAAAAGAGTCTAGTGATGGCACAAACGAGCAGCCATCAAAACCACCAACTAGATAAATGACATCTTCTGAACCCAAACATTGCTCTACAAACTGGTTAAGTGAATCGTCTAGGGTCAAAGGATCTATTTTAGAATTCAATGTCTTAACTGTTCCCTTTAGTTCAACAATTCTTTTCAGTAACCTCTCATTCACCCCTTGTAAATGTTTGACTTCTTTATTGGACCAAGCCTGCATTTTGAACATAAATTAGATTTAACCACCAAAACTTTTTTGCCAGGAAATGAGATGTTTTTCCTATACTTTGGCATGCATCCTTTTTCTCTACTTCAATATTGAAAGAGTGAGGTTGAACAATCGATCATAGATAACCCTAGCTGATAGATTGATTAGAATCTAAGCAGATGCGAGACTTATTTTAGAAGCATAAAGGAAAAAACTTTTCATTTCATCCCGCCTTGCTTCTTCCATTTCTTTAGGTAGCCGTGAACCAAAAACACTACAACCATCTTATGGATTCTCCCTGTTAGAGACACATAACAAATTTAGCCATTCTAGAGTGCAAAATTTAGCTATTCCAATCCTACACACATGCAGTCTAGTATCAGTATTAGTAATATACAAAAATTTACTCAACATATGTCGCTTGCTTTATTGTCTTGGTTACTACATTGCCATGCTAAGTTATCAACACATCTATTCAAAGTGCAATTTCTGGTTTATTTTTCTGCATATTACATTTCCATAATTTAAGATTGCATGGTTCAGTATAACAGATGCAAAGGCTTGTCATGAGGTTATAGCATAAAGAAGAGACCTGCTTCTTCTCCATCACATCTATTCATCCAGATAACTCTTTAACTACATCAATCAGCTGCAAACAAAATTAGTGTGAGTAATTGTGCAATAGATAGACAAAAAACTAAGCATGTTAGCTAGACTGAATGAACTGAAGCATGAAACAAGGATGATAAGATAGAATGCAGATATCAGTTGAGTTCAAAGTTACAACCTTGGCTTCTGTGCATGATTCAGAATCCAATAACTGCACCAGCAAATTAGAATGCCCCAAGGACAGCTTATCAACATCAGATTCTAAGGTTTCTGGCAAATTAGAGTTCCCATCCAGAATTGCACATTTGACCTCTTGGGAATACTTGCAGCTATATGCATCATTATTATCTTCAGTTTTAGTAGTATTGGCATAAAAACCAGAATGCCACTGCTGACCAGGAAAAGTCATGCGCCCTTGTAACACTTGATCAAAGGTCAGCATTTTCCCCTGCTCATCAGGGTACTGTTGTTGTTGCATTGGAACCACCCTATCTGATAGTGCATAGTTCTCCCTCTCTGGTGACATGTGTTGACAATCCAGTTCATCGAAACCACCAGAAGATTCATTACCTGAGCTTGCATGTCCCGCATCCATATCTCTTGTCCCAACTTCCTCAAGATTGTTCTTCTTCACTATGTCCGCATATGACTTTACAACCTTTTCTGATTTGAGGTTATTGTTCCCTTCACACTCTGGTGCCCATCCAGGTGACAGCACTAATTCTCTCCCATGATCATCAGCTGGTGCTGCGGCAGCGGGCATCCAGAAATTGTTGGGGGGAGAAGGAGAAGGAGAAGGAGTAAACATATCCATCAAAACACTTGTTTGAGCATGATCCAATTCAAACTTGAAAAAATGGAGCTTCTGGCCAGGGGCACCAGGTGTGTTCTGATAGTAATTGGCTATAATAGCATTTCTGAACTGATTCTCTGCCAGAGGGAAACACCACACCCTTACCCGCATTGCAACCTAAACAAATAAAAGGGCATGAAGCCATTTTACTGAGAGTGAAAAAAGAAGATGACATTCAAGTACAGACACCAGGGATTGTACCTGGGCAGGATAGCTTGTTTTGCCCTTGTTATCATGTGACCATGCATTTGATTCAGGACAGAACTTGCCATTTGCTGCAGCTTCATAAATACCATACAGTCTTCGATCATCATAATTGAAGAGGAAGAGAGGTAGTCCTTCCTCAATGTTTGGCACATACGAAATATGTCCTTTTGGCAATCCTGAAACATGACACAAATGGTAACTAAGTCACTGGATCACTCAACAAGTTGATATACATTTGGAAGCATGGAATGATATACCCTTCTTACAGGGAAAAAAAACAAATTAATTAAAGGGGTAGCTCAGTTTTGTAAATACAAAGCTTAGAGAAGGGTTGTGATCAAGAGAAGTCAAGAGCATACCAAAAAGTTGTTGTGAGTGACACTCTTGAATGGTATTGTTTGTGCAACCAAATATCACAGCTCCAAGGTCTTGCGGTTGGAGGTTTCTTGCAGGAATGGACAGGTTTGTTAGCCTGGTGTTCCTTACAACCTGGCTCCACAAGGATTTGCTCGCTACCATTGTACTGATACTAGCAAGATGAGAAACAAAAGGAAAGGAATAAATATACTGCACTGTCCAGTTGATGTATACCCAGTTGCATGTTTGATGCATGAGGCAAGAAAAGGCAATGTTCTTCAGGAATCACAACTACTTATTTTGTAAACATGAAAGCAAAGATCAAACACCAGTAATGCAAATACAGATAGTACAATTTGGTATTATCATATCATTTGACTCAGCTTATTGTACATTACGGTTCAAGAAAAACTCTCACTTGCTGCACATTATATTTTTCAGACTTGTTTTCTCTGAATCATCACAACAGAAAAGGCAACATAACTAGGTACATATACATATGAAAGTGTGAGCAGATGACCCTTGCTGAGACTTTATTTTTCATATCATGGTGCACAAGTGTTTTGGAAGTGACCAATTTTGCACAGGTTAATAATAATGCAAACTGAAATTTCAATGACGAGTAGTATGCAGGTGCAGCACAAGTTGAGTGTCTCAGGTTAAGCTTGGTAACAGACTTCAACAGATGTGACTGTCCCTGGTTCCTGAGTGTTGATATGTACTAGCACAACAGATGGACTCCAATGGAGTACCAAAATGATGTGCAGCAGTTGAATCAATAATGTCTGTCTCAGTACAATGTCCAGTCCTCCTACACAAGAGAAACCGTAGTGGGACCACAAGGCAAAAATTAATGAACTGAGCAAGCTGTACATGAAGGCATCAGTAATTTGGGTAAAGGCGGCGACACATGCGAAATGAATGAAGTGGAATACGGGAGAAACCTAGATGTCAATCATTCTAGAAGCAACGACAATTACTCAGTCAGGGAGTGAAAGGAAAATCCCCGCTAACTAACCCACAAACAAGAGACTGCTCTTTTGAGCAAAACAAAACACTGTTCTGTTCATCACATTTTCAGAACCAATGCCCTTGCCCTGCATAGATGGATGAAGGCTACATTGCATTATAGGCTAGGAGCAGGAGCGAAATCCTACACTCTACCAAATCATCAGCGCACGCAGACGAAACAATCCAATCCAATCAAATCATGAGTAACAAGCCAAATCCATCCAATAAGCAGAATGAATACAATACAACCAGAACACAAAAGGATTCGATTCGGAGATTATCTCGTGCGGACTAGACGCAAGGCACAAGCTTTCTGGTGTTCTGCTGGTCGGCCGTCGGGAGATCAATCAATCAAGCAACCAAGAAAAGAAAGTGGGGGGAGCAAAGGGACAGGAAATGGGGTTTCGTGGTACGGCCCGTACCTCGGAATCCCTTTGCTTGGCTTGGAGCGGAGCGGAGCCGTGGAGGAGTGCCGAGCAGCCCCCACTGCCGCAATGTTCCAAGAAGGAAGAGGACGGAAGGGACGCCGCGATCGCACTCGCCCGTGCAGCGAGCGAGAACCCTCGCCCATGCCGATCCAAGTGGTTCTCGCACCGCACTCGCAGGCCGGCGGCGATGGATGGAGTGGACTGCTGCTCTGCGTCCCTGCCGGGGCCAGAACTGCAGCGCGGTGAGAAGGGAGAAGGCAAGGGAATACTCCCTCCGTCCCATAATAGATGACGTTATGGGATGCGTGCCGGTCAAACTTTCTCAACTTTGACTAGATTTGT
>DXKC01015666.1:0-13724 GCA_031170775.1 Cymbopogon citratus
GGAATGACAGTTGTTGATTTATAGTTGTAGTAGAGAGACAAGAGAGAAATTCCGGAGACGATCGAGATGTGCAGGATTTGCAGAGTGACAGCTCAGTCATATATGCATGCACATTCGAGAGTGGACGACTTCGACGGCACGGTTCACCGGGTCATCTACGGGTAAACGGCTCGTCGCTTGGGTCACTGAAAAAGTGGGAAGTGGTTCAGCATGGTTGGGAGAATGGCACTCGCGCGAGCACGGAGCACTGATACGTGATAGTCCGTGGAGGTGACGTTTAGGTTGACTCCGATCCACCGATCCAACCAACTCCGACCACCGATCCAACCAAGGTGACAGAAATAAAACCGCTTCATTTGTTTTCTTTACCGAAGTCAGCAAAGAAAACCCTAACATACTTTTCTTAATTTTTTGATAATACAGACCCTTTTAAATTTGCTTCCACGGGGAGTCGAACCTATTTATGCTGGGTGCTACTCAGGTGCTCTAACCATTAGGCTAGAGGCTCTTTGCACCCGCTTCATTCGTTACCCGTTCAACTTACAAACTAGAATACGATTAATGATGGAGGTGTGAGTTTACATACAAAGTTGTATAGTTATTCTGAATCACCTTTCATAATAGAGGTGGGCAATTTAGAAACAAATTTAGGACTATCTAAAATTATCTTTTGATATATAATAACATTGATGGTTAATTTATATTCATGACCGAGCCGAAGACCCAATGCTGCGGGAGCTCACGGCCTCGCTGATTCCGGAGCCCCTTCCAGAAGACGAGGCCCTAGTGAGCACACAGGCTTCGCCTCTCTGGGTGCTGCGGACACCCCTAGTGTTGCCTCAGCAAAGGCATCCACGGGCCATGGCAAGGCGCAGAGTTGGTCTTCGATGATCCCTCGGACGTTGTTTCACCCATGGTAGGTGTGGAGGACTCGGCCGCAGCTGGTGTACTGGACACTTCTGCCCGGCGATCGTCGAATCCGCGTCTGTTGCCGCCGGTGCAGGAGAAGCTTACAGTGCCACCCACCTCCGATGAGGAACTGCTAGAGACCCCGCTATTGAGCTTGGTGATATGACACCTTCCAGTGCCGCCTCGACTGCCATATTAGCAAAGTGATGACTAAAAGGGACTCTCACTCTTATTCCTAAGCCTCTAAAGAAGCATCCCGTTAAGCCTAGACTTCCAAAGCAGAGCAAGCGGTTGGCGGCTTAGCTCCTCTCTGAATACTTCCAAGCGAAGGGAGGTCTTGATCATATGGCGTATGGGGCTACATCAAGACGGATGAAGCTCCTTTCGCATCAGTGATCAAGAAGTATGAAAAGCCCATCGACAGCGACATGACTGCAGAAGAGGCCGAGGCGCTGGACGTGATCCTCCTGGCTGCTTAGCCACACACAGAGATGGTCACGAAGATGAAAGTCCACTCCTAGGTCATGTCATAGCATCACCTTCGGTTGTAGTTGTTCCTTTATGTAATATCGACCTAGAGATTCCCCATTAGGATGGTCCGGCTACGACTGTGTTGACCGTCGGCGCTCTCAAAAGCGCATTGTATGTTTGTCAAGCTCTTTTTCTTAATGCAACGATACGCAAATCTTTTGCGTATTTGAGGGAAAAAAGTTATTTTAAATTATCTTCAAATATGGTACGCATAAATGCCTATATTTTGGGTGCAAACTTGGTGTTGTGTAACTGAGATGTAAATTTATTGCTAGGGTAGAGTGATTTTGAATTATGTTGGATAATGATAGAGCTAGATAATCAACTTAGACCTCTATGTTAAGTAATCACGTTACTAGCAGTATGGATCTCTTGATACTAAGTCAACTCAGTTTAAAGTAAGAACACATGAGACACAAAGTAATGGTGGAGCTCTTCTCTTTATTATTTCTGATATCAATTACAAGGGGTGCTCCTCCAAATATATTGTCCAGTAGGTCCTCCATATACGGTATGAGAGTTGTAATTTTGGTGAGTCCATGTCCTTCTAGGACAAGGAAACCTGAACTTATTTAGACTAGTTCAGACTTTTCCTAAAGTATTGGTTTCCTAACACTCTAATCTTGGTGACGAGCACTGCTGGTCAACAGCAACGGGCATTTCAGCAGTTACTAGTCATCCACAGTAACAGTTTCGTGCACCCGCCAACGCCCGATCGCCCACTGCAGCCGTTAAACTCACCAATGTAGTGCTCTATTTTATCTTTTCTTAATCTTACTGCATTTTTTCTTACCACTTCTTTCCCCCTGATTTTCCCATGCTGCGTGACACGTTTTATTTTGTTCGCCTGACCCGCGGCGGGTTCGCTATCTAGTTTATTTAAAAATTAGAAAATTATTTTGAATTTTCATAATTACATAGATAGGTTAATTAGGCTACACATTGGTGGTTATTTTATTTATTTTTCGTAATGGCATGTGGATAACTTTTGAATAGAACACAACAGATCTAACAATTACTATTGACGATGGATTATCCTTTTTTAGGATTTTAGGGAGAATTACCATGGATTCTTCATTGGTGCATATAATTATTAGTGTAACTGTGTAACTTTAGATAGTTTCACCTTATATATTATATTCTTCGTAGATACAAATAAAACGGATAAATTCCAGCTATAATCATGTCTAGTTTCAAACATATATGGACACATATGTCCACTAGTTTTTTGACGCAACCTATGTGTCCACGTACTATTAAAGTACACAATTCTCACTGCTGATCCATTACTGTCTGTTGATTTATTATTAGAAGCCGCAGTGATTATGGGAAATTATTATTGAATAACAACTCGTACAATGGTAAAATAATAATCTCATATTTTTAAATTTTAGCTAATGAGGTGGTTGTTTCGCGAAGCAATGACCTCATCTCTCTCCTCTCTCTTACCTCCATATCATCAAAAATACTATGTGATAATGCATGAGAGGACATATGAGATTGCTTACATGTAGCAATGTAACTACCCTTACTGGGCAATTCTTATTATCCAAAGTGGCATACGTAAGTCATCCGTCCACCACATTCACTGGATGAGGTGTTGGAGGCCCGGATTTAGTGGGTTGATCTGCATTATATTAAGGGAATTTGGTCATTTAAAATCATTTTGTCATGCAAAAACAATGTTTTGATTTTCTCAAATTTAAAATTCAAATTTTTTAGATGGAGAAACAGCCCAAATGAAAATTGCAGATCTCAAAAGTTATGGAACTTTGTAGTTAGTAAGTTTTTTCTTTAAATTTGTTTAGAGCCGCAAATAAGTAATTTTCACTTGGTTTTGTATGATATTAAGGGAACTAATACGAAATACCGACATATGTGTGAGTAGTGCGGTTGTAGGGAAGGGTCCACGCAAGAGAGATCGTGGGTTCGAATTTTGTCGGCTGCGTAATGATTTTAATTTGCACTAGCGGGTGGGGCCCTTCCTTCATTAAATAAATGTTTGCTTTTTTGGTATTTTTTCTCTGTTTCCCAAAAATGATTTGCAGGGAAAATCGATCGATTTGTAGTAGTGTGTGGCCGAGCCGCTCCTGCAGAGGCGGCATTTGTAAAAGCCCTCCCGCAGGGATGGCTAGTGATTGACAATGGATTAGATCTTTTAAAATTAATGGCTCGATGTTTCTGACCGTTGAGAAAATTTATAGGACTTTATCCTTTTTCTAACATGCTAGTGAGAATTAACATATATGGAGTCTCTATCGGAGCTTATAATTAGTAAACCCAGTAGTATAACTTTAGATAGTTCACTTATGTAGTGTATTCTTCGTAGATACAAATATGTTGGATATCCAGCTATATCCATATTTAGTTTCAAACATGAATACAAATGTCCAAAATATTACAGTACACAATCCTCGGTGATCCATATTACTATCGGCTGATTTATAGAAGCCGCAGTGATTATGGGAAAACCAGTTCAGAACCAACATTAAGGTCGTGGAGTAGTTGTTTTTAGCATCTGCCGGCACAGACGATGTTGCGTTTGGTGAAGTCGTGGACGCCGCCATTAGTATCCCTATAAACACCGGTCTCCGACGACATTCGTCCGTATGGCACATTTACTGGGGGGGGGGGTGTTGGAGGCCCGGATCCAGTGGCATGATCTGCGTTCATAAAAGATAGCGCAAGTAATCATGTTCATGATCAATGAATGAAACTCCGGCTGTTTCTCAAAAAAAAATTTGAAACATATGAGTGTAGATGTAGAGCCCATAGTTCGCATATACTGCCACTGTCCCTTTTATATTTATCGCTATGGTATACGTCAGCAATATTTATATCCCTAAGACAGTTTATTATAGAAAAATAGATTTTATGTTGACTTAATTATCTTATAATACTAATTATGTATTATTATATATTTATATTTTTTTTTTATTTTTTTTATCAAAGTTGAGTATGTGCTACAAGTTTTTTTTTGACACCAGTATGTGCTACAAGTTAAAAAGGGACCAAGGGAGTATATGTGCTACAAGTTAGAAACCTTTTTCTTTTGTTATGGTCACATGACAAATATAACTATGTTTTTTCTAAGAATATTTTTCCCTTAACAAAGAATATGGCTGACAGATTCTTTATACATAGAGAAGAGCAGCTAAGAATCCTTACCGAGACGGCTGGATATATAACTGCCAAGAGATGACTTGGAATACAACCGCCTGTTGTATAGAAATAACAAATCTAATCCGATGAGACCTTGGCGCTCGGATGTCCCAATAGATGAAAAATCCATCGGACGCCCCATTCCCGCCACCTAAGAGCATCTCCAGCAGTCACCCAATCCTACCCCTCATCCCCATAAAACTGTCATATTGGGGGAGATGATTCATTTTCACCCTCCAGCAATCCCCCAATATGCCCCCTATTTTATGGTGGCCACCAAAAAACACCCCTTCTCCCCTCAAATGAAGGGGGAGTTGGATCTCCCCCAATACCGTGGGCCCCACACTAACTACCTCATCTTCTCCTCCCGCACTGCCTCTTATCCCCGTCGGAGCCGGCCGGATCCGCGGACCTCGAGTTGGAGGTGCCTCACTGCTCCATGGTGAGCTAGCTCTAGTGGACGGTGACCTGGACCAGTCCACGGCTTCAACGACGACTCGACGAGCACACACCAGCCTCCATAGGGAGCCTCACTATGCTCGCTGTTGCAGGACCACGGCGCTCGTCAGGACGGGGTTGCTGCCGCTCGCCGTCGACGCAGCTCGTCCTCACGGGTCGTGGTGCCTCCGTCGGCCTCCTTGCAGCTCATACTCACGGCGGTGGCCGCAGATCTGACGCGCCGGCGGCGACCTCCCGTGGTGGGGCCTTGGGCGACCTGAGCGGAGTAGCGTGGAGTGTGGAGGGGTGGAGGAAAGGAGGCTTCATGGTTGTGGCCATGGCCGACGGCTAGCTGGAGGTGGATGGCAGGGGGCCGAGAGACGGTGGTGGCCGGGCGCACATCGATCTCGTGGAGGCGGAGGTCGCGCCTCGTGCGTGTCGAGAAGAAGACAGAGGGGAGAGAAAAGGGGAAAAAACGAAAAAGAATGCATTGACAGGTAGGGTCCACTATATTGGCGGTGATTATTGGGGTACTGCTGGAGCAAGGCCTTCAATCAAACCCAAAATACTATTGGTGGCCACCAATACAGCTATATTGGGGGAGTTGGAATGGAAAGCTGCTGGAGATGCTCTAACATGCCCCGCAAAAAGACTTTGTGTCCAGGCGCATGATGCCTCCCACTACTACAGAATTGTACAACCCCGCGGCGGGCACAATTTTTCGCCCGCCACAGTAAATCCGACGCTTTTCCGTGGTGGGCTTTTTTATTTACCGCGGCGAGCAATTTTGCCCGCCACGAGATGCCTGCCACGAAAAATACCCTATTTACTGCGGCGGGCATTTTAAGGCGCCCGCTGCGATAAACAGATTTTCCGCGGCGGGCACATTGTAAAGCCCGTCACGGTAAAAGGCCAAAGCCCAAATGTCCCGGTTAAGGCCCCCGGTTCTCTCGTGTGTTAGGGTTTCATTTCAGCAATCTCTCTCACTCTCTCCTCCCCCCGTAATCTTCAGTCCGCACCCGCTGCTCTCTCCATCCCTCAGGCGCTCGTGCTCCCCTCTCCTCCCCTCCCCTCCCCTCTCCATCTCTGGTGCGGGGTCTCCACCGACGGTGCGCGCAGATCCACACGACGGCTGTAGTACCATGGCGACGACCTACCGCGACGAGGACGAGCCACGACAGCAGGTGGAAGGCACGGGGGATCGAGGTCGTCCACCCTTCACGGCATCGGATCCAGGCCATCCCCTCTCCCTCGATGGCGGATCCAGGCCCTCCAGCATTGGATGAAGGCCAACCGCCCTCTCCAGCGGTGGATCCGGGCACCCCGACGGCGGATCCACAAGCCAAGTACGACGAGTAGTTGGCGGCCCACAAGAGCGGCGTCAAGCTGGTCAGCCCCTCTTCTCATCTCCTCCTTTTTGCGGCTCTAGCTGCCTTCCGTGCCCTAGATCTGAGGAACGCGAGGGTTTGGTTCTTGTGCGCCTTTTTTTTTGCTTGGCAGATGGTGAGACTTCTCGGTTGCGTTGAGCCACCACGACATATGGCGGTGGCGGCGAGCCGCCTCCACCTTCTACGACAGCGGAACTTGCGTCAAGGCTGCCCGACGAGCGGTGGGCGGCCACTCCCGCCTCCACGAGGGCTGGGGCGGCAGCGTGGTGGCAGCGGCGGCGATGGGGATCGGATCCAAAACGGGCCCAGATCTGGGCCCGTTTGGGCTCTTTTTTCTTTTTTTGTTTTTCTGGAAAGATTTACCGCGGCGGGCATTCTAAAGTGCTCGCCGCGGTTAATAGATTTTCGGCAGTGGGCACTGGCGCCCGCCGCGGTAAAGACACGATTAACTGTGTCCCCAACACCGCGGCGGACGCCAATGCCTGCCGCGGAAAACCTCTGGTGCCCGCCGCCGTAAAGATTTGTGTAGTAGTGTCCCAAAAACCATGTGCCCCTTTTCCCACATATCAGTGTAGAAACATTTCATGTTTCTTGCCTAGAAACATGAATAGGCATTGGTTTCGCTAGATTAAATCCTTTTTCTTGGCCTCCTTTCTCTTATGGATTGGAATCCAGTGTATACCAGCCAAATGGTTTCGCAGAGTGTCATTACCTTGAACGTTCCTATAGAAAGAACTTTACATGTTGTGTTAGTTTTGTCCTAAGCCAAAAATATCTGTATCTTTAACCATTATGCAAACAATATAGGTTTATGTCATAATATCCTTGTTTTTATTTATTATAAAGAATACTTTTATAATATATAATTCATTTGTTGTTAAACCGTAAAGTTTTTCAAAATGATCAATTAGTCAAAGATAGTAATGTCTAACGTGACTTGTAAAAGGAACTGTTGTTATGTATCCCAAAAACAAGTTTTTTAATGACTTTTCTTTGGAAGTTGTTAGTTTTCCTTGGTCGAGAGCAAGAAATGTCAATGTTATAGTTGCATGTTTCTTAATGGTTCAGCATGTTTTTTTTTTGACAAGAGTTCAGCATGGTATTTAAATGAGTAAATTACATCTGCAATACAACAACTTGAAAGGTGGGTGCAGATTAGTCTAATAACTTATAAAATGCTCAATTTAATGCGATAACTTATCAAGTGTGTGCATACTAGTCCAACAACTTATAAAATGCACAATTTATTGCAATAACTTGTCTAATTGGTGCATTTATAGTCCATACATTACAACAACGACGTCTTTAATCGTATTGTATAGCAAATAGATGGTATATTAGGGCCCGAACAATTAGCTCATATATACATCACAATGGTGATATTGTTTTCCAATATAAAAGTCTTTATTTCAAAATTAAAAATGATATATTCACATTACAAACGAGAGATATTTTGTGTCTACATAAACAATTAGCTCAGTTGATTTTGACATGATAATCAAGAAAATAACTACGTACCGGTACGAAGAAAAAAATTTAAAAGAAGTGAGAAAAATACAAGAAAATATGATCACGATATTAAGAGAAAAGTTTTAAAATACAAGTCATAGATATCGTATTTATAATATTTGGATTGCAGATGCACCAATTTATCAAGTTGTTGCACTAAATCGAGTATTTTACAAGTTGTTGAACTAATTTGAACCCACGTGATAAGTTGTTGCACTAAACTGAGCATTTTATAAGTTGTTGTACTAATCTGCACCCACCAAACAAGTTGTTGTATGGTGCATGCAATTTACTCTATTTAAATTTGCTTTAGTCATTTCTACGAACTTATTTAGCCATAGGTCAGTATTTGGTTGGGTGGGAATTTTTTTTGCGCTAAAAGCTCCAAAATGCAAAAGCAATCTAATTTTCCTTGCGCTAGGAGCACCCAAGCTAAGCTAACGTGTGGCTGGCGTGGACACTTACTTTGCCCGCTGCTACCACTGCTTCCGGATGCGCCTTCTGAAGCAGTTGCCAGATGGAAGAAGAGGCCGTGGCCGCTGCCGTCATCGCTTGAGACCACCACAAGAAGCAGCAGAAAAATCACACCAAGGACTACGACCGGCGGCGACTTCTTGGTGGAAACATGGTGCGGCTCGTTGCTGGGCGACATGCTGCAGCAGTATATATGGTTCGATCAATGTATCGCGATGATACTAGTTTCAGGCTGCTAGCTGGAGAGGGGTGGTTTAAACAGTTGTTGATTTATAATTGCAGTAGAGAGAAAAGAGAAAAATACTACAGACGATCGAGATGAGCACGATTTGAAGGAGTCTTATATATATGCATAGTCATGCATGCACATTCGAGGGTGGACGACTTTCATAATGACATATAGATAGGTAATTTGGCTACACATCCGGCGTTATTTTATTTATTTTTCATAATGGCACATGGATAACTTTTGAATAGAACACAACAGATCTGACAACTGCTATTGACGATTTATGAAATTAATTGCGAGATGTTACGTTTGACTGTTGAGATATAATTTATAAGATTTATCCTTTTTCTAGGATTTTAGTGAGAATCACCATGGATTCTCCATTGGAGCATATAATTAGTGTAACTTTATGTATTAGAGACTTTTTAGCATGCTTGAAAATTACGTGAGCCCTCCATTTTGTGAGATCCGATGGCCACATAAGAGGAACTTAAGTTGTGGACCAAAAAAATCACGTGGGTCCGGAACTGGTTTCTAATTAAACTAGTGGACAGGCACGTGCGTCACGCACGTGCAGCCATAAAATATTCATTCGTAAAGGAGAAATTAGAGTGAAAATTCAAGAAATAATAATGCAAATTCCAGAAATTTCATCTCTTCCTCTCGAACTACAATTCTTATTAAAAGAGGCAAAATCCTCATACACCAAATGTTCTGATTCCAAATCACTTCCTTTTACACCTCATTTGTTGCTCAGGATGGTTGACTGAACAATTAGCACCAAATCCAAAGAATTGTTGGAGATAACTACTGATATGACTCACCATGACACTGCACTGCCAAAATTAGTGCACAGCTTGTTGTCCATGAATCTTTTTATCCGGTAGTTGACATGGTCCTTGAATTTGTCCAGCTTGGGGTATAGGTCATATATGGGAAGGTGGTTGCATATTCTTTGTCTATTTCCATAGTTTTATCTTGTTGCAGTAGCATTGCTCTTGACCTCGCAAAGTGATGTTGATGTGGTAAGGCTAATTACTTGCTGTAGTACCACGGAATTAGTGTAACTATTTATTATTATGTAATAAATGATTAGAATGGCATAAAACACTGACAAACAAAATTTAAGCAAATTTAATTTTGGTCTGAGATCCGTTTCTTGTTTCTGTAAGAACGTATTTGAATCGGGGAAAAAGATCTTCATACCTTCTGCATTCCTGACCGGTGAGCCTCGCACTGGACAAACCACAGCTGCAGATTGCCGCCACCATGCCAAACCATCAACCAACAACCATCAGTACAGGAAAAGGAAGGAGTAAAGTAACTCCAAAGAGTGTTTACCAGCATGACATCACACAAACAGACCAAGAGATCTTTTTGCAGACACTTTGCTATTTTCAGCGACCAGCCCACCATATCTCACCAGAAAAGATTGTTAAACAGTTTGTATAGTTTTGTGAGGAACCACTTTGATCTGTAGTTGGCAAATTCGTAACTACTTAACCAGTTGAATAGGAGAAAATCAGCATGAAAATTAAGGAACTGATGTGCTATTTGACCTTAATGCCATCATGACCATTGACCTCAGCTTGAGTGTCAGATTTTCCAGCCAGTACTGCAGAGGTTAGTATCCACGTTTTATGTCCAACATGATGTCAACCACAGTACATGATCAACACATACGCCATCCATCTGTGCAAGAGTATTATTAAATTTATAATCATCATATAAATTTTCTAAATTTCAAAACAAAATCAGAGTAAAACTCTAAGTTCTCCCTTCACTCTATTTGTGCAAATGCAACCAGTTTTTTTTTTTTCTGGTCAACATATAGCAGTACTGTGATTAGTTATATCAATCGAATGCAGGAGCCCAGAGAACAAAATTACCAGTAGTAGCAGCAAGGTTGACGATGAATCTGCAAACACAAAGCACTAACTCAAAGTTTTTCTGTTCATCTTTCATTGAGGTTCATGGCAATTTCAGAAGAAGAAAAAAGATTGACGCGCGCAGACAAATTCAACAAACCTGCAGTTTTGCCTTTGCTTTTGATTTCCGCGCTTAGGTTGTTCTTCTTTGGCAGCGCCGGGGCAGGAGGCGGCGGCTGCCTTGGCATCATTGCCTGACGCAGGTCGCGAGACGGCCATGGATGAGACCAGCAGGTGAATCACCATCACCATGACCGTACAGGGATGGAATTTTGGATCGGGGAGGCGAGGGGCACCGAGCGGACGGGAGAGGGGTCGGCATGCGGCGAGGCAGCGGTTGGCAGCGTGGCCCGTGGTCTTACGGGGAGGGAAACAAACCGCATCGCGAAGGTGTGGGTACGTGCAGGCGGGTAAACTTCTCACGGGTGAAAATAAACACCAACGAGAAGGAGTCTGTAACGTGAAACACACATGTTTCATATGCTCCTGACATCCCTCTTGCCTGGGTCCACTTGTCAATTAGAGTGGGTATGAGATATTCAAATGTTTTTCAATTCGTAGGCTCTTTTGTAGTATAATAATTTGAAGGGTATAAGAGTATTTTAAAGTCAGAGGAGCTGCTTCTCCGAATCGAAAGAAGGGGCTGCTTCTCTGAATCAAAATAAAGAGCTGCTTATCCCCAAATACAAGGGACCGAGACACGTTGTTCCGGTGAGATGAAGTTACTGTCCGGCCAGGCGGTGGCAGCGCGGTGCTCAACGAAGGCGAAGATGGGCTGGCAGAACACCTGATATGCGCTGACAAGGTGCACGACGATGGCCAAGTCCCTGCCAGAATGAGGAGGTTGTCAGGTGCCACGTACGTCGCCGAACGCTGCGTACCCCATGCACACGCACATGCATCACGTAGAAGATGGTGGTGGCCGGTCGCCATGCTAGCTGGGACGCCGCGTCTCCTTCTGCATCACCTTAGACTCCGACGGTGGCGGCACCTTGGTTGGTCGTGTCCTGAAGAAACAGAGCAATCCAATCCCTTGGTGATGAAAACAGAGCAGAGCCCTGTGTAGGATGCTTACTTGGATCTCGATGAAAATGTTGGAGTAGGCGAGGCAGGCGACGAGAAGGGAAGTGGCCAGGCGAGCGGCGAGGAGGACGGCGAGCATGCAAGCAACGAGGCGGGCGGCGCGGTGATATCTTGCTGTGGGTTAGCGATCGCATAAGTACTGAACTGCCCCTAATTAAAATTAATTTTTTTCGTAATAATTAATACAAGCACCGTAAAAAATCTATATTCTTCGTAGATACAAATAAACCGGATATTCCAGCTATATCCATATTTAGTTCAAACATATACGGACACATATATGTCCACTGTTTTTTGACGCAACACATCTGTCCACGTACTATTACAGTACACAATCCTCACTGCTGGTACGTTAATGTCGGCTTATTTATTATTAGAAGCCACAGTGATTATGGGAAATTAAACCAGTTTGGAACCAATAGTAAAATACAAGTCGTGGGCTAGCTAGTATCAGGCTATCAGCCTTGCCGGCAATGGTACACGTTGGTGCAGCGGGACTCCGGATCCTCGTGGCGACCGAACCAGCTGGACGCCGCGCGATTCCGACCCAAAGCGGCGTACGTACCTCGTCCGTCCGGCACATTCACTGGATGGGGTGTTGGAGGCCCGGATCCAGTGGGATGATCTGCGTTAATAGAAAATAGCGCAACAATTAAATATGAGTGTAGATGTAGGCTAATACTATAATAGTTCCAATATACTGCCACTGTCTTTTTATATTCGAGCAACTCCAACGATTTTGCATATGGGTTTGACATTCTTGTTTTTTAAAAAAGTCTAAAAAAATCGTATCTAACCGTTTTGCATTTGGACTTGGCATTTTCGTTAACTTGACAAAAAATATGGGGTGGACTGCCATATTTGCCAACCCCCACTTGGCTTGGCAAACGTGAAAAGATCCCCTCCCCCTCCACAAATTCCTTTTTTGCCAAGCGAAAAATACCAAACCGTTGGAGATTGATTATTTTTGCCTTTGCCATATTCATTTGGGACTTGAGAAACTTCCAAATTTGCCAAAGAAAATATGCCAAACCGTTGGAGTTGCTAGACAATTTATTACAGAAAATAGATTTCATGATGATTAATCTAATAATACTAATTATGAATGAATATATATTAATAATATATTTATCAAAGTTGATTATGTGCTACAAGTTAAAAAGGGGCAAATGGAGTATATGCTACTCTTTTGTTATGGTCACATGACAAATATAACTATGTTTTTTCCTAAAAATATTTTTACCTGAGCAAAGAATATAGCCGGCAGATTCTTTATATATAGAGAGGCGGCTAAAGAATCCTTTACCGAGGCTGGATAACTGCCTAGAGATGACTCGGCCGAATACAAACGTCTGTTGTATAGAAATCACAAATCTAGTCCAATGAGACCCACCAAGTAGTTATGCCCACATATCATTTTGCAAGTATCATGAATTTGGGCGGTGCCCTTACATGCCCCACAAGAAGACTTCGTGTCCGGGGGCACAGCCCCCAAACCATGTCCTAAGCCAAATATTTGTATCTTTAACCAGCATTAAATGTAAAAAATATAGGTTTATGCATCATTATATCCTTGTTTTAAATTATTATAAAGAATATTTTTTTATAATATATAATTCATTCTTTGATAAACCATATTTTTTTCAAAATGATTAGTCAAAGGTAGTAATGTCTGACCTATGCCGAAGCTAACGTGACTTGTAAAAAGAACTGTTGTTAGGTAAACTTATTTAGCTTTATTAGGCCAGTATTTGGTTGGGTGGGAGTTTTCCTTGCGCTAGGAGCGCCAAAATGCAAAACCAATCTAGGCTTTTCCACTTTTCCTTGCACTATAGGAGCACCCAAGCTAAGCTAACGTGGGGCTGGTGTGGACACTTACTTTGGAGTCCCTTACTTTGCCCGCTGCTACCACTGCTTCCGGTGCTTCCGGATGCGCCTTCTGAAGCAGTTGCCAGCAGGAAGAAGAGGCCGTGGCCGCTGCCGTCGTCGCTGCAGACCACAAGAAGCAGCAGAAAAATTACACCAAGGACTACGACGGGGGCGACCTCTTGGTGGAAACATGGCGCGGCTTGT
>DXKC01015674.1:0-12164 GCA_031170775.1 Cymbopogon citratus
TCTTATCTTATCATGAGAAAAAATATCAATATTTGTTGAGTAAAATGTTTTATTTCACAACCAAAATCTACCTTTTTATTAAACTAGATTAAAATAAAAAACAAAAATGTTGTACATAAAAACAAGAAAAAGAATATAAATAATTTCTTTGAGCTCTATTTCAACTATTTCCTAACTCAATATCATTGAACCTTTGTTAGTGAGGGCAAACCAATCTATAATATGTAGTGATTAGAAGTTAGCGAGTGCATACTATACTTTTTACAACTACAATAAATGTATAATTTTGTAAGAAAAAAAATCTCTTGATTGGGAAAGTCTTTCCCCATATTTTTTTTCTTTGAGAGAGGAAACATGAGTCAATTCCATTGAAAAAATAACCTTATCTTATTTCACCACATAGGGCCACAGACTTATTAGGATGGCGACCTCTGCAACCTCCTTAATAAAGGCAAAAAGTGACCACAATTGTCATAGACCATAGAGTTTTGAGCATTGCTCCTTTTTTAGGGAGTGAGCGAGGGGATTTATTTTAGTGACACTAATATTTGAAACCTAGTGTTGGTGTCTCTCTTAACCGAGGAGTTTACCACTACATTAAAAATGCAAAATTATATGTTGGATTGTTGGCTAGCTTTATTAAGATAACACATGGTTAGATAAAATAATATGCTTTGGTTCTTAAAGTATACATACCATCCTTTCATGAGTGAGAAAATCATACTTCTATGTTGTCCTTTAATTTTGTGGTACAACAAGGGATAATTCTCATTGGTATATAATGAATTAACTCTTCAACAAAGACAAGAAAACTACAAATTCATGTTGGTGCACATTCTTTTATGTTCATTCACTTGGATGTAAATGGGGTAATATAGCATGTGAACATTAATACTTAATGTAACGACAAGATAAGATTTGGCAGTGAATTGACGTGATGTGCTTAATCAATAATTATGGAATAGGTTTTTTTGAGAACATATAATTATAGAATAGTTCAGCCAAAACATTTTGATTAGTCAATTATCTTTATTTTCAAATTATATATAGTAAGGAAAACAACCAATCGATTCAACAATAGCGTATACATACCTCTGAATATGCCATATCATCAAAGCAGGTTATGCAAAAGAAAATAATTGATGACATCAGTGGCCAATTTGTTAATAGGCTTCTAATCTTAGCCGAAGTATTATATTGCTTAATAGACTCTTCAATATCCGAAGAGTGTGCAATTAAAGATTTTGTTTCTTAGTCATCCTTTACGTCAACTTTGTGCATATGCAATGTCTCCTGAAAATATCAATGCAGCGCATTTCATATAAGAAAGTCACTATAGCGAGTACATATCACTAGACAAGTCATCAAGAACTAAAGAAAATATGTAAATGTGTTGCATAATTCATTGTTTAACTAAATAAATTAAGATAATTAATAAGAAGTGACAAAACAAAAAATGCATCGAATATTTTGTTCTATACTGTAGCTCCATATATCACTAGAGATAATAATCTACAAAAAGATGTTTGGGTTGATGATAGATTTTGTACATACATTTTTAGCTCCAACAAAATTATTGAAATGACTATTAAATAATAGATAAACAATAATACAAGAACATCATATTACTCTACTTATCTTTTATTTTAACCTTTTTAATCAATATTTGCTCTAAGCAGTACATGTATTAACATTTTTCATACATCCAGAAAAAAATAAAATGAAAGCATAAGTATTGACTAAGTAGTAGTAATAACATAATCATTTGCACATACCGGGAGCCATATGCAGCTCACGAGAACAACGAAGCAAAAAGCCGATATACATAAAGATGGTAAGAAATATGGGAACCTATCAAAAAATAATCAAGAAGTAGTAAGTTGAAGAATATATTGAAAAGAACAAAATGAAGTCCATAAGTAACAAATAATACCTTCCAAATAATGAGTTGATAGGAAATAACTTTGAAAATTTTTCTGTCGGCTGTGGAATGAAACAAAAGAATAAAATAATTAGATAACATTTATATATGCATACATAATATTTTATTCATGGTAACTTTCACAAGTACCTGTGCAAGATATCCACCTATAGCTGGTCCAACAATAAGGACTATAGCCCATGATGTGCTAACCTAATTTAAAAAAACAAAACAAAAGTAGATGTCATAATTTGATTGTTATGCTAATAATATTAAGAATCAGATTGCTATAATTTTAGCTTTACAAGTGATAGTCCAATGGCATGATGCTCAGGTCAGCAAACTTCAACCGCATAAGCCTGTAAGGACGAGTGGAAAATTACTAATTGTAGGATGCTTGAATAATAACCATAGCACTTTAGATCACTTAGTCATCATACTCTTATTGTGCCTAATGAACCATTTAAAAAACCAAGAAGAAATCGCGTAGCTATTGCCATCCAGTAGTGCACACTTAGCCCAAATAGGATGTTGAATACAAACCTGAGAAAATCCATAAATAATCAAGGATGATGTACAAAAACTAGTTGAAGTACATGTCTTATTATTAGTTGCTTAATTCAAAGTGATGTTCATAAAGAATATATAAAGTTGCTAACATCGAGAAAGTCGTAATGACCATAACTGGCTTCCTGCCAATACGATCTGCTAACATTCCCCAAACTATGGCAGATAAAGATCTCCCAAGCATATATGAGGCACCTACAAAAGTGTGAAGATAATATGGAATTTTGAATGAGTAAAGTATATGGAAACTCGGTTATATGCAAGCATAAATGTTTTAGTTATTTGGAAGGTCGTTACCTACAAAACCAGCATAAAATCCAATATCTTCTACTCTTTTGGCGACTTTCATATCTCTAATCTGTTGTTAAGAAGTAAATCACAATATATTTTAGGTCCCTTGCATGTTTGTACTTGCAAATTTGCTAACATTGAATTAATTGATACACATGGTACCACCAATGTTCAACCATATACTATAGAATACAAAATTAGAGGAGTAGATAATAATGTTGTGTTATACAAAAGTGATCTATCACACACACAAGTTGTACACATAGTTAAGGGAGACAAACTTGATCATACATGCATATAGTTACAAAAATACAAAAAAAATGGCATATTTGTTGTACGGAAATTTTATTATTGCAACATGTCATCTAAAATTCAATGTCCAATAGGTATACATAGAAACAAAATGTAGGTCATAAGGTTAATAAAACCCTCATCCATGGTTGATTGAATTGCACAAAGTGCACACTGCAACATTTAGAATCTCAAGCACGCAAACAAATGTATGGGCATGCATGGTATTGTTGACAATAATAGCCTTTTGTCAACATTTAGAATCTCAAGGACCCAAACTACATGTCTTACCATAAAATACAAGAAGGGAAATAATGATGATGCTGGCAAACCTAAAATAAAGACAATGGAAGTTGTAAATTAGTCAAACGTATAATAAGAAAAAAAATGCATACAAAAAGATTAAATATATAAAATAATCAAAGAAACAAAGGAGAGAATGAAATGGAATTGTGTGGAAAGTTATCGTTGAACATCTCCTTGTAGACTACCATCGATCACAAATCTTAACATTGTCAAAGAGGTGTTGCAGAAATGCTTCTTTGTTCGCATGAGGAAGGAGATGGGAGAAGTCTCAAGTCTGAACCGTTACTTGTCTTTGGACCTTTACGGCTTTGCTTTGTGGCTTGTCTTTTGTGGGCTGTGCAAAACATATATGGTCCATCGAGGGGCATCGTCCATGGATTGGACCGTATCCTTGTACGCGAGCTTCGTTTTCCAGCACGCACCCGACGACGCTTTGGATTCCACCGCTGACCGCTTCAAATTCCTACCCTATCGCGAGCTCGTGACTAAGCCGCGCGCCGCCGCAGCCGCCGATCTGGTGTGGGCAGCTAGCGATTGACAGCGAGCCGGCGATCATGTGAGTCTCGTGACTTCCCGATCCGGTGTCAGTGTGGTGTGGGCGAGTGGCGATCAGGAGACAAGAGACGAACTGCTTGCTCCACGAGTGGCGATCAAGCGACAACGAGCAACATACCTTAATTTTTTTATTTTGTCCTCCGCCACTGTTTTATGACTTGATATTGGCCGCATAGTTAAAGGTTGATGATTGGATCTGTTTACCGAATGACCAATTCTTTAACTTTTTCCAACTTGGGTGACAACACAAAACAATCATCTATTTGTAGAATGTATGATGTATATATAGAATGCCTACTATGTTCACTGAGAATCAGTTTCTTGTGTTCGTCCTGTCTTATATATTTCTAGAGTCCCGACCATGCAATCTCCAATAATCAGCAACACCCCAATATATAGCCAAGCATTGTACACACATGGGTGAAACAATTTGTAGCAATGAAACAAAAAAAAATCCATGTCTTGTAGTGCCGTAATAGATTTCTTCATCTAGTAATCCGATAGAAATGCAAATGACTATGTTTTGTTTATAAATTGAGGATCAGCATCAACACTAAGCAAATTCCATTTTCGCATGCAAGCCTGATCGGGGAGTACTAGTTCAACAGATCAATGGGGACAGCATCAACATGTACAGAAATAAAGAAGAAGAAAAACTAGCACATACAGGTGACGAGGTTGACGATCCACGTATGGAAGAAGAGCCCGTAGGGGATCCCTGGGTTCTCCGCCTTCCTCCGGTCCATGGCGCACCCGGGGCAGCCATCGAAGTACTCATCAGGCTTCTTCTCCAGCAATGGCACCGCCGCCACCACAGCCTCGATATCGCCGCCGGCCATCTTTGCCTGCTTTGTTTCTCTTAACTTCTCTCACCTTGTTGTGCTGCTGTTCTAGCTGGCTCACTATCCAGTTCCAGTCCAGTGGTTGTGTAGTGCTGCAGGCAGGCCGAGATGAGGTGCATGTGGCTCGTGGGATCGATCGGGACGGGATGCAGTAAGCCAAAAGAACGAGCTCGTGGATGCAGCGATCTTGTCCTGTGTGGAATATCAGGTAGGAGGTGAGGCTGAGTGAGACAGACAATACAGTCAGGCCACCGGAACCTGTCCATTTGTGTGTTGTGTCATTCCTACTGTCGTCGTCATTAGCTATAGAGGGAATATTTAACATGTTGCCGTTACCAAGGGGCAAGGGGTGGGTTACAAATGATTCGCCATTCTGTAACTGTAAGCGGTGAATGCGAGAAAGATTAAGTCTGATGCGAAAGGGTTACGATAGCCTTATTGGCACCTCATATCCTGTGGTTCACATGGATGAGTATTGCCATTCATATGAGTATACCTTAAAGAAAGGGAATTCAAAATTTCTAGGATTTTATTAACCCCATATAAATTCTAACAGCACCACCAATATCAATATGTTATACATAATACAGCAGAGTTGGAACATTGAATTATTCATTGCCAGTTGGTTTCTACACGGCGACAGGGAGCATACATATGGTGCATCCAAGATTCCAAGTTCTATTGATGTGTCATTCCTACAAGGCTATAATCATCGTCATCGACTTTCAGCTATGTCAAATGAAATCCTGTCTCATCACTTTTTTGATATATAAAATGTTCAACACAAATATACTGCCATAAATGTACAGAGCAATTGGTTGTCTCTTTTCATCTCTTTTTCATGACTATAGCAGCCGTGTCTATGAATGCTATGACCCACCATGGATCTGAAAGATTCAATGTTCCTGTAGCTAAAGACAGAAAAAAAAAACACTAACTCCTGTCATGCTGCTCTGGACTCTGGTGCGGCCATGAAGGGTTTGAATGTGAGGATAAGTCCAAGAAACTCAATGACATTCAGAAGAAAGAACACCATCTGATCACCTGTGTGTATGGAATAAGACAAAGTTTACACCACAGTAAGGTCTTGCATTACCTCTAGTACATTTCAAATAGTTCAAGTAGATAAGATGTGAATTTTGCCATATATGCCCAGTCCCTACAAAATGTCTAATTCAGATGCAACAAAATTGGGGAAAAGATTACAAAAATTGACCTGGAAAGAAGAAAGCATGCTGCCGTGTTTGTGCCCAAGAAAAACTGCATTTTTAGGTAGTTAATAAGTCATGATATATGAGTTAAATGGAAGTAGGGATTTGGTGCAAGAAACCCAAACTGAAGTTTATTCTCACAAAAGTGGTTAGTAATTAACTAAGTATACTCACACAGTGCCTGCAACTGCAGGAGCAATTGCCTTGAATAGGGACATTACTGTTATGGACAGTCCATTTGCAGCTCCTCTTTGGTCTTGAGGCTGTCAATATGTAATTGGGCGTTCATCAGTCAGCTACATGCTTTGCACCAGTCATTTTTACAGATTGGTGTTGAATTCATCTTAACTTATGGAGACATACCACAGCATTATTCTGAAGGATGAAACTGCTCGAAATGATGGTAGCCTGATACACAATATATCAGGGACAAAACTATAGACATGAAATGTATTTACAGATCCTAGGTGCTCTCCAAGTTATATAGCATATTTCAAGGTGATGGAGAAAAGAACAATACTCACAGCAAGATTAATTTTCAAGATCGATGCAATATTCAGAATTATCAATAGTCCAGTTCCTGACAGATATGTCATATAGGGATAGCCAAAGAGAATAAGTATGCACAGAATCTGCAAGATCAGGCACCGCATAAGACATGCAGTCAGAAAAGACAGCATATCTGCAGCTGGACACTAGCAATCTTTACACTCACAGCTGCAACTCGAGAAGTCTTGATAGGTCCAAGAATTTTAATAGTATAAGGATAAACAGAGAGTTGATATATAAGAAGACTGACACCTGGAAATGCAAGGGCCAAAAAATACTGCCATGTGTCAGTACTTCTACACGTATAAAATTATTAAAATAAATAGAAAAGTAAGCTGTAAATAACATTTGCGGAAAAGAGACGATAGCTAAGACTCTGGAAAGACTTTTTTTTTACAAGAACTCTCGAAAGACTTTGAATGATCTGTCTAACTTAGGGGGCAAAGCTTAAATTTTTTTTCACTTTTTTCGAAATAAATTATTTTTCACTTTATATCGCTCAAGACCAGCTAGAATTATTAATGCTGTAGTACCATATTTTTTCATGAGCTTCTGTGTTTTTTTAATCGAGAATATCTTGAGCTTCTCTGACACAAGTGCAAAAAAAAAAAGTCGGGCAAGGCTAAAAAAAACTCAATATTTTTCTAGCCTAAAAATCATGTCCAATAATGTCCCACGGGCTCTATTGGGCTGGAGTTGTGGGCTGAGCTCGGCCTTTTTTTGTGTCTAAACTAAATGGAATAAATGTTTTGGGCCTGTCTGTTTTTTCATTTTTTTTGGGGTTCGGTCACCGCTGCCCAGGCCTTGGGGCTGAGCTGGGCCTGGCCCGGCGGGCTAGGCCAACAATGTTGAGGTTTATTATTTCCTAGCAACTTTTTTTGACAGTAATTTGCAAGCAACTTAAGAGTGACATAATAATGGTAAATTGGTACGTACATACTACATTATAATACACTAGCAAGGCTGGTGAAGTTTCAAAAAAAAAGTAAGAGGCTAGTCAAAGAACCAAAAGAAATGTTACCTGTAACTGAAAGCACTTGACCTACAGTCTCAGATGATGAACTGAGGCCACCATACTTCTTATCACTTTCAGTCCATAAAGAGAACACCTGAAGTTGACTTCAAATGATATTAATACTCTAACTACTGATAAAATCTAAGGTGTGCTTATTACATGTAGTGTGTAGAGTAGATTTATCATTCGACACCACAAGTCAAATTTTCTTGTGACTACTAATTTTTTTGACATAAGGTATTGGGTCGTGACATGTACATGTTGCATATTAGGATTTATGTTCTGTAGGCTAAAAATTGTGTTATGCAAACATCTAGATATCTCATTTCTTATAGCTGCAATTAATACATATTGTTCCACTTAAAAATCAATGTTGAAAACATCAAAATACTTTGTCTGGCAATACGTAAAATGGTTCAAGAGTTCAATTAATTGCATAATCATCCAAAGTTAACTAGGTATCCACAGTGATTGTAACCATCCAAAGATAATTGTACTATTAAGAACACATTATATATATTTTGTTATACTAAGTTCATCTATATATGTATCATGTTAGCTTAAACACATTTCATCTGTGCCTACTGATTATATTATACATTTCTCACATGTTTCGTGAATGCATAATTAGCCATCACATTTCAATACTAGAAAACAATAAGAAATTGAGATCGAGAATAGTACCTCTGAATAAGCCATATCATGAAATGAAAATACACAATATGTAATTAATGATGACATAAAGGGCCAATTCTTGAATAAACTCGTCTTGTCATCCAAACTTGAAATTTGTTCATCCTTCTCTCTGTAGTCATTCTGGTGGGCCTCCAAAGCTTCATCATTTTTATTTTCATTCTGGTGAACTTTGTGCTTGTGTAATGTCTCCTAAAATACATCCAAGATAATTTACTATAGAATAAGGAAGAATAAATTTGAGGGACAAAAGGTCAACATCGTACAAATGAAATATTTTTAAACATGATTTCCCTCTCATTGTCCAGGCTTTACATAAGTTTACATTTTATTAGAAGAAACAGGTGCAGCTTGTGCTGATATCTTCTACACAATGTGAGGCCTAGCGAAGGAAATTTCTCTCTTATTATCCTAGTATTTTGCAAGGAGGCTAATTTAAATTGTTAGGACCTTTTATGAAAGGCAAATAAGGCATACCATCTATTAAGATAGTTGAGGTTTTTCTATATGTATAATCTTTAAAGATCATTGTATTGTGTTTGATCATGGATGTAACAAATGAAATCATTTGCAACTACAATAGATAAGTTAGTTTTGTAACTTCATGTACAAGTTGTAGATTGATCAGTAAGCTATCACTAAGGTCAGTAAATAGCCTTCATTAATTATATTTCTAATTCCAAAGCTAATATTTCTAACTAATGCAATCTCACATACCGGCATCCATATGCAGATCACAAGAACAACCGTAGCAACGAGTGAGGTGCATAAGCATGGCAGAAAATACGGGAACCTGTCAAGTTTCTATTGAATGTAAGTATTCTAGAAATCAAGTATGTTATACGATATAATTAATAAGGTCTTCACTGAAGAAAGAATACCTCCCGAAGAATGAGTCAGGTGCAAATAGGTTTGGAAATTTTTCTGCGGGCTGCCATAATATAATTAGATCATAATGCATTTCCAGTTGACAGACTAAAACTATTGGATGTCTATTGTACCATTGCAAGGTAGCCTCCTAGAGCAGGCCCAATGATCAGACCTATTCCCCAAGCTGTGCCAACCTAGAGTTACATGGAGTGAACTTCACTGTAAAAAATATAAATAGAACAAGAAAAGTTGAGATTTCATCAGAGTAGTCTTTTGTTTACAAGTGATATTCCCAATGCTTCATGTTCAGGCCTGCAAACTTCGATAGAATAAGCCTGTGAAATTTACACATTAATAAGTATATATTAGTTGTGCAATACATCTCACATGAAGCAAAATGTCAATTCACAATACCTTGATTGGCCCAAGCAAACCATTTAAAGCACCAAGGAGAAATCTTGTAGCTATTGCCATCCAATAACTAGTACTAAGCCCAAACAGAGTATTGAATATAACGCTAAATATTAACAATAATTAAGTCAGAGGACCACAGTTTAAAAAGGGAAGAGTAAAATGGGAATAAATAAAATAACACTTTGATTAGGTACGAAGAAGCAATTTCTTTTACTAACACTGAGAAAACGCCAAGTATGGCAACTGGCTTCCTCCCAAATCGATCTGCTGCTATTCCCCACACAGTTGAGGTCAAGCATCTACCAAGCATAAATGAAGCACCTGAAAATATTCATAAAAAAAGTTCAAAACACCATTTATACTAGACTATCTCAGATGAGAAATAAACGACAATTATATGGACTAACCAACAAATCCGGCATAGAATCCAATGTCTTCTATTCTTTTTGCAACATGCAAGTCTCTTATCTAGAAATAAGCGATAAACTTGTTAGCCAAAAATGTTTCAAATATGTGCACATGTGCATGATGAAAACATGAATGGATCGAATAATCTTTACAGATCAAGTGCTATATAATATTATAGTTAGCAATTATTGCCGAGTAACCAAAATAATATTTCGTTATTAGGGTAAGAGGACATGATGAAATACGTACCATGAAATACAAGAAGGGGAATAATGATGACACCGGTAAAGCTGATAAATTATAGGCAGGGGAAATACGAAGTATTAAAGATGCAATTATATATGTGTGTGCAAAAAAAAAAAACAATGAGGTGCATGTTAACAGTTCTAAAGTACAGAGTTGCCAATAATGCTTCCAGATCAATATGTGCTTATGGCTATGTTTATTAATTTTGTCCACTAAGGCTAAGTCCAGCAGATTTCAGTACACATTCCAGTTACCCATAAAACTCTTTAAAGGGATAAAATGATCTAGGATTTTTTCAGAGGCAGATGGATGAAGCGGCCCGCATTGCTTTTTAGAGGCAAGCTTCTATAGCAATTGCCTCTGAAAATCCTTTAATATATAGATGCAGGTGTGGCTTGTGCTTCCTAAGAAATTTTTTACAGTAGATTTTAGATAGTTTGTGCATAAAACAGCACCTTTCAGTGTGTCAGCATTTTCAGGAGGCTACCTAAACTCACCCTACTCAAATAAGGTTAACAACTCTCTACTCAGATCCTTAAGTCTAGTCTCCTCAAATTCTCCTCCCCTGCCGAGCACTGCACCCTTGGTTTGGTTGTTTGGGCATCATGCTCATGCATGAGTGTATAAGAAGAGAAAAGAAAAGGACAACCTGATAAATGATCGAATCGACATTGACAAATGAATCTATATAAGCACAGCAGGGGGCTTTTTAGCTGGTACTGGTACTACGGTGAAGCTGCTGTTATATGTATGGGCATCTGCCCGGACTATGCTGTTGGAGTGTTGGTACTACTACATCTGAATGTCTGATCACCCCAAATTAGACAGTTGTGGCCTCACGGGCGCATAAAAACAGAAGCTTTCATACAACACCAAGAGAAGGAACTGAAACTCCATACCAGTCGCGAGGCAGATGATCCAGACATACAAGAACTCCCTATACGGCAGGCCCTCCTGGAGCTCCTTCCTCCGGTCGTTGGCACAGCCCGGACATCCCGGGTAGTACACCTTCTCCTCCTGCAGCAATGGCGACGTGATGCTCTCCTCCGCCATGGCCAAACTTCAGTCTTCACAAAAGAGAAACAGGAGAGGAGCAGAGCCGCCAATGCAAGTCAACGCACGCAAGAACGCACTACGCCAGGAGCGAAGGAGGGCGAATGTGTATGGAGGTGGTGGTGACCCTATGCTAGCCAAATCGATTCCGTCAGGTATTGTTGGAGGCTGGAACCAAGAGAGATTTTATTTAATTTGCAGGAGCGACGAATGGATGCAGAGACGGTGTGGAATTTACTGGCACGGATCGTGGATGATGCCGGCTTGTGGTGTGCTGCGCCTGTTGTCTCATGTGGAAATAGAATAGAGAAATATGGCAGTACAGAGATCGTTAGTGTTGTTAATGACGACCCTTGTCATGGTCGATAGAGGTCATGTTTGATAGAGGGAGAGTTAGTTTCTATCTATAGCTCTAGCCTAAATTAGCTCTAGCCTTTACGGTGTTTAGATCCAAGAGTTAGTTTGATAATAAATACTCTTTTCTAATTATTTGTCTCATTTAAATCATACTCTTATCCGGATCTAGTATGGCTAACTCTCGTATGCCTCTTTCCACACACAAATAAATTACTTTTACCATTCAAACATCCAAATCACAATAAATTTAATTTACCCATACAAATGAAATATCTTACATGAACTTAAAGTCCTTAATAAATATAAAATATCCAACACGAACTTACATGGTACCTTATAAACATATATGGTGCAAGGTATCTCGGACGATTTGGGTACCCCGCATCAACCACATAAAACTTGCCTACATATTTACAAAGCCAAACAATGAGACATAGCGAACAAGGTCTCGTTCTCTTTGCAAAAAATTACAACCCGATGAATCGTACCACTTTTGTCTTATTTGGCAAATATTGTCCAATCGTGGACCAACTAGGCTCAAAAGATTTATCTCGTGATTTCCAACTAAACTGTGT
>DXKC01015694.1:2504-15112 GCA_031170775.1 Cymbopogon citratus
GAACTAATGAAAGTATTATAGACCAATTCACAAGTAACCAATAAGATTGATTCACGAATGAGAAGTCGGACTGTAGAGATCTGTGTTATGATGAAACAGTAGTTGCATGTAAACATATTTACCAAAGTGTCAGCCTAGTGGCTGCATCATTCAATCAAAGAATGTCGATTGTAACCTAACTCAATGGACCGTGCATAATCCCATTCTGTTCCTTCACACACACATAAGGCAGTTCAAGTACATTTCCTCCTACATTTTATTTCGACTTTTCCAACTTCCACAGTTCCACCCATACCAAGTGTTGTTTAAGAAAGCATATGTAGAGTGCATATAAAAAATATAAAATAAAAACATGTGCATCATAGTGACAGCTTTCTTCGAGTCAGAATGATATATGCAAAGATCTCACCTGTTGGAAGTCAATATTCTGTCTTCCAGCCTGAAAGGAAAACACATCACCATCCTCAACACTTGAACTTTCTGTATTCTCCAGCTCTACCTTACTTGGCGGACCACCTTGCAATAGTTCATGTGCCATTACTTTGCCATTCAAATCAGCACCTCCAGATGAAGATTCCACCGGTAACTTCTCATGTAAAACTAGTGTTGGATCTTTATTAAGGACCACATTATCTTTCATAAGCGCCACATTGTTTGAACTACTGCCCTCAGTAAGTTTTAAATTTCCATCATGAAGTTCTTCAGATTTATTTTGTGCAGCAGAGTCCACAATTGTTTCTGTTTTCCCATTCTCCTAGAGCAGCATAAATAAAAATAAGTTATAATTGGCAAGCCTCAAAGACTAAGAATATAGTGGGTGCACTGCAGAAGATTTTTTTTTTTTTTTTGAGTAATCACTGCAGAAGATTTGGGAGGATGAACCACTGAGCTAAACATGATGCGAACGAAATCCCTGATAGTATTACCTGCTCAGCATTAGAAGCAATAGTTGTTTGGGTATCTCCTGGTGTGTCGCAAAAACCCGAGCTATTATCACCTCTTGAGCCTTCATCATCCCCATCGATGTTCCTGATTGTACCAACAGGAAGAGAATTTAGTCTTCTCAATGGAAAGAAGGTCAAATAAGCAATGGACATCCAAAGTGATATATTATGAAGCAAAAGAAAAAGTCAGTCTGTACTTTTGTAGACTGTATATCTGTTCATCAAACTATTCACTATCACGGTAAACTCTCGTTTCTACCTCAATGGAGTAGGTTGCCGAAGGGAAGCAGGCAAAGCTCGTCTTGAGTTTTGCAACCATGGATGCATCAATAGTGCCTTTGCATCAGGCCTTTGCATTGCATCCTAAAGTTATTTAAAGAAGAAGAAGAAGAAGAAGAAGAAGAAGAAGAAGTCAGACCATGTAATTAAAGAAACACAAATTGAAGTCCTCAAATAACATTAAGATTGAGAACCTTCTGGAAACATTGCCGGAGAAAATCGGTAATCTCAGGCGACAGTCCTTCTGGTATTGGTGGATGCACATCCTATACAAAATAAATAGTATACTCACATAGCAGAATAAAGAGTAACTTGCAAAGATGAACGTAGATCGAAACAGCTGTATGCAACCAACCTGAACAATACGGAACAGTGCAGGCATAGGTTGGAGATCATAATATGGCGGCGCACATGTCAGCAACTCAATTACGGTGCAACCCACACTCCAGATATCAGAAGCAGCACAAACACCGGACATTTCGATGACCTAATGTAGTCATGTGTTGATAAGATGATGAATGAAACTCAAATCCTAGACTGTATTAAAAACCTAATGTAGTCATGTGTTGATAAGATGATGAATGAAACACAAATCCTAGCATACACTAAAATGCAATTATATAATTTTTTTATGGAGAAAGATGGAAGGCCAGAGCAGCCATCATAGCAATTAACATCATCACATATATCTATCAGAGTAAGAAACACAGTCAGTGATATGAATTTGCAAATTAACTCAGTCCAGTTTTCCTAGTTGGATGTCTAAGTAAAACTCTTCAGGCTTAGACTAGATATGTTTAGTCAACCTTGGGCTACACATCCTTTAGAAATCTATACTTTTGTGGTGCCATTGGCATGTATCTGCAAAACCATGATCACCAAATATTGAAAATACATATAGGAATTCCAGAAGAATGTAACACACTAACACATTGGTGTAAATAAGTTCCACTGACCTCATGATCATCTTCCCAAGTTCTAATCAATTTGTCCCCCCCACATAAGCAGACATTGTTATATTTTCTATGAATTGGGTGTTCAACGTGATGAATTAATGTAAAATTAATGATTGCCTTAGTCTTTGTTGATTCTACAGATTTTACATCCACAGAATAATGGAACCGACAACCTTGAACTCATTCAATACTCAATAGTAAGACACAAAATTAAGATAATAAACTACCCCAGTATGCTAAGTGGCATAGAGGACAATAATTCAGTAGAAACATTGTATTCAACAAATGGTTAATCAATAGCCAACCTCAGGCGCCATCCAGTATGGAGTGCCGACCACAGAATGAGTGTTGATGTCAGCTTCAGTCAATTTAGTGGCAACTCCAAAATCAGCAAGTTTGACAAGGCCCTAAACAAGCAGAGTACACAGATGAAGATATATAGAGAAAATATGTTACTGCTATGTTTAGAATTAAGGGGGCATACACACTTCATATTAAGTTATTAACAATTCATGCTCCCAAAATCTATGCTAGCCCACTATTTTTCCATCATTTCATCTCTAGAATGCCCTTTAATTCTTTCTTTTTCGCTGCATCAGTCATGTCACTACATGTTTTCATGGTTTTATGCTTCTGATTATGGTATTAGAAGGTCCCTTCCAAGTTCCAAGATAAGTGTCCTTGCACCCTTTTTTTTTAACAACATTCAGATTTCTAGGTGTTCCAAGTTTTTTTTTTTTTTTGCCAAATTCAATTATTGAAACAAAGAAAAAAGGGGGGGAATAATATACAGCCATTAACCTCTTTGGTTGTCAGTATATTTGCGCCCTTGATATCTCTATGAATGACACCTTGTTCATGCAGATAAACAAGGCCTTCCAACACCTGGTCACATAAAAACCAAAATCAGATGGAAATAAGGAGAAAAGAGAAAAGTACTAGTATTGCAATAACCACCACAAGCACCTGGGCAATGTATACAGCCACCAAAGATTCAGGAAAAGGTCCAAATTTGTTTGGCTTGATAATATTGGCAAGTGAGCCATTCTCCACATACCTGCAGTCATCCCTACGGTATTAGAACTTCCACGTCGAAATTAACTAGATGTATATTGTATACCTCTACCTCGTATCAACTATGAAGACATTTTCAATGCTTACTCTAAAATAATATGGAGATGGCTCTTTGTCTTCAGTGATCCCAGATACTTGACAATATTTTTGTGATTAAGATTCTGCACACACAAAAAAAGAAGATTTGGAGTCCCGCTTAAGTGCATAAAACAATCAAGGTCCTGCTTTCAGTTTCAGAAACAATCGAAGCTACTAAAACCAACCGCAAGAATAAATAGTTTTAGCTTTCCCACCACACTAGTTACTATCTCCAGATTCTACTACCTCTTATGTTCTACATGTCTAGGAAGAGACTGGGTACGATGCACCAACGATAAAAGAATGAAATATAAGCACCTCAAAGTATATAACAGTATATATTTTAGACCAAAGCATAGTGTAATCTTCAATGTTTTTGAGGCGTCGCCTAATCGTCGCCTAGGCGACAAGGCGTGCGAGAGGTGTTGGGAGAGGTGTTGGGCGTCGGGGGCGCCACAACCTGCAGTGGTATGGCGTCCACCTAATCGTATTAGGCGTCGGGCGGACGCCTACAGCGCGCCGCAGACGCCATATGCTACTCGCGAGGAAGGGCGCCAAAGCAAACACGGTCCTGTGGGAAATCGATTGTGTGCCCGCGCACCCAGCAATAGGGACGGGAAATCGACCACTTTTGCGATCTACGGGCAGGAAATCGACCTCGTGTCCGCCTAGATAGAATAGCGCGCGGGAAATCGATCGCGCGTCGGATTTACCGCGAATGCGGGCAAGGGGAGAGGAAGAGAGAAGGTGACGGGATTGGCTGCTCCTCTGCTCCAGTCCACCGGCTGGCCGCCCCCTGCTGCAGAGCTGGCCCTGCATCGCACATCGTTGCTGCTCCTATCGACCGTCCGCATTTTCGAGTCCGCACCTCCGTCGCTTCTGCCTCTAGCCTCAAGTCTGCAGTCTGCCTCCGCCTTGAGTCTCTAGATCCGTCCGCAATCTTGCTCTGTCTCGAGTCTGCACCTCCGTCGACCATCAACAGCTGTTGTCTCGGTTGGGTACTTCCCCTTCCGCATGGTATGCCCCCTGCATCTCCACTTCTTTCCCTCTTCCTCTGCTTCCCTTTTCTTTCCTCTGTTTCTTTCCGTGACTCTTGTGCTTTGTTATATTGTATGGCTGGAAGTGCTCGACTTCTTTCTTTTTTTTAGCTGATAGCTGCTATTGAGTGACGAGAGATTTTAGATTTTCTATTTTGCTACTTTATGTTGTGCACTACTAGCACTCTGGTAGCATTATTTATTATGGTATGTTAAGACTTGACAATATTAAGATATGATTTGCTTCTGAATTTTAGTAACATTATATATTAATATTATCATATGGCGCCTAATAAATATGTGAAGGGGGTCGGGCCCGCGCCTCTACTCGTCGCCTCAAAAACATTGGTAATCTTTATGAATTTTCATAAGCTACAGCAACTCCTACCTACAGACCAGTAGAGCATGCAAAAGATCTAAAAATTCTGATTAAAAGGAATATAAAGTTAACAGGAAAAATAATAGAGATGTGATTATAGCTGTATAACATAAAAACAACAAAACTTACTTTCAAAAGGTCAATCTCTTGCTGCACACACCATACCAGCAAACCATGAAGAGCATTGTGCAGAATCGACATGCACAAAGACAATTAATTAGAGCCCTAGGCTGCAGGAATACAAGAGCAAATTGCAGAAAACAGTAATATTCACCAAAAAGGGGGGTGGGGATGTTTTAACAAAATGAGCTATATAAGAAAGTGATAGGGATGGTTATACAAGAAGAATGAAAAAAAAAAAGAAATGTATTACTTCCTTAAATCCAGTGTTCTAAAATACATCCTATGGTCCTTGATGACGTTAGTATGTGGCCAAGTAAGTCCAGCAGTATGTCCATATGGTAAATAAACGAACAACTAAAGTTGTTCTTTCACAAGCTCAGGACAGATGCATCAGGTATGCTCCAAAGGCAAACATTTAAATAAGGCATACACATAGATTTCAAGATCAACTTCAAGCATTAGGTGATACATGAAACCAATATCAAAAATGATGAAAGAGAACTAACTTAGCAAATAATTCACGAAATTAACACCAGCACATAAAGTTCTATTGTAGATATTAACAATTTACACAATACCTATACAACAATAGATTAGATTTAGATAAACCACGTGTCAGCCTACACATTGCTTTTATTTGTTGCTAATCCACTTATAAGTAGCTATGTAGCCAAAAGACAAATCCATCAATTGCAGGAAAGTTGTGGAGGTTCAAAATATCATTCTTTGCTTGCAAAGGCATATAAGGCTGCAGTCACTATTAGTCATGGTGTAGAAAGTGCAGAAAATCTTTTCTCGTGAACAATGTGACAAAACAAAACTTGTCTATAGGTAGTAAATTTGGAAATAATACACTGCTGTGGTAATCAAGCTAATTGTATCAACAAAATGCAGTAGGGATCTAAAGCAGCGCTCCTTTATGTCATGCGTCATGTTTTTATGAGATCCCAATAGAATATCATAAAACAAATGATTTGTGGAACCATGTATCATATCTTCCACACTTAAAACAATTGGCAGGTCAAAAGTTCCACGTGATCGCAATCAGCAGACGAATAACCAACTCGCTACATGACCAATTAAAATGCCAAAACACAGGTAACGGCATAACGCGTGTCCTTGACTTCTGCTATAATTCCAAGTTTGAACCTGCCAAACAAGGAGCTTGCTCACGACTCACATGAGCAAGCTAGCAGAACCTAGCCCTAGGATGTAGTGTCACAGCAAAATGTATACGCTACAAAAGGGCGAGCTGCATAGCTCAAACTACATATTATAGCTGCACTGCAGCCATTGTGTGCAGCTCCATAGCTCCCCCGAAACCACATTTCACGCAATTCGTCGGTTTCTGTGCATGGTAAGTTTAAAAAAAAACAACTCACCATTATTATGTTGAGATCCTCCTGCGGAATGTTCTCCAGCGAGACCTGTTTGACGGCCACGAAATCGCCATTGTCCAGGTCAAGCCCCTTGTATACGCGGCCGTACGCCCCCTTCCCTATCTCATCTCCAAGCATCTGCACACGCGCGGGCGCAGGCGCGGGCACGCAGTGAGTGAGAGTAGGAAAACCCCAAAATTCGCAGCGACAGAACACAAATTCCGCCCGGATCTGAGGCGGGAGGCGCGAGAATGCTCACGTATTTGTTGTCGAGCGTCTTGGATTTGTGGAACTGCGCATTGTGCTGCCTCGACGCCATACCGTCGCCTCCTCCGTGACAGGGCCCCTGGCGCGGCGGCGGCGGGCGGATCAGCAGTCACTGGCGGCGGTGCGGAGCCTCTAGCGAGCTCGTGGCGAGGGCCATTCAACCTTGCTCTAGGGTTTGGGTGGGGAAGGGAATTGGAGGACGACGGGGGGAAGCAGGAAGACGAAGGCCGGAGGCAGAAAACGGAGGAGAGAGACACACTGGAGGAGGGGCTTTTCTGTAATTTTACGATTTTTCGTCCTCGTTTGGATATTTTTCGTGGCGTGGGAAACTAACGGAATGGATCCGCTTTTATACCGGGGGGTGGGGGCGGAGGCCAACGAGGATGCTGCAGGGATGAGCGGGGTGAAGAACTGTCAATTAGCTGTCATCGACTAGCATATCAGATCTGGTGCGGCCTCATCCATCCAGTGTCCGTTTCGATCTCTTTTTCATCCATCGACTAGCATATGTGACATGGTTTCGTCACACACTTGTGTCATGTGCATCTTCGATCTCTTTTGCTGTTTTGCATAGGGACGAAAGAACACCGGCACGGCTCACCATTTCTCACTTCCTGCTTGGGTCCTATCCTATATTTCACTCTCTCAATTTCATTGTTTTTTTTTTTTTGGAAAAGCTAATCTACACTTCAGTCTCTCATATCCTTCCAACTCTCGATCTCGATTGCTATCTTGATCTTTTACAATATTTGTATTTTTTTCTATTCCACAATACCAAGGCTCTAAGCCCCACTAACTGAATATAGTTGATGGGATACAACACTTTTCTACAGGCAACACTTGGATACATTTGGGTCGAATGTGATTAGAGAAGTGGAAATCTTTATTATCGATGGCATAATGTCTTATAAGTGGAATGAAATAGTTGGCATTCTAATTTTAAAAGAGCTTAAAAAATAAAATATTTACGCTCTATTCGCTATGCGACGTGATGTGCAAAATTGCTTGCCGGGTATCATCTAATAGCAGACAGCAAAATATGATCAATGCTTACTGTTAATTCTAGAAAAAATAATGTCAAAATGAGTTTTCATAAAAGTTGGTGGGAAAAATATGATGATGAGGTCCTACCATACAAAAGTTAATGAAGAGATAGTGGTGAGCTAAGGCCAGGCCCCACGCGTCACTCCGGCTATTACCCTCATACTCCACTCTGCATCAAGCTCACAGGACAGGGATTGATGGCTTTGCATGGCGTCAGAGCTACCTACAGTAGAATTAGGCACCCAATCTCGCAAAAATCCGAAGCCATCGCTCTATGGACGTTGTGGAAGTACTGCATGTTACCTTCTCACGCATTTTCATAGAAGATCACGAAAGATGGGTGAGGGTGTTCTGGCAAAGTAAAAGTTGTCTTTACGTTATAAATGTTGACCTGTGATAGGACTAAGATAGCCTCATATGTTCTTTATCTGTATGGCGTGTTGCTTTAAGGTAAAGCATATAATATTAGGGCAACAGTAACGGAAGCAACGATCACCGTTGGCCTCGTAAAAAAAATCAGCCTAGGCTGACATCGAGGAGAGACTAACCTTTGCTCAGCTTCCAATACAGGCTAGTAGCCTTGCAAGTTCACTGTTCTGATCGTTGCATGTGGCTCACAACGTAGGTGAGATAGTGGCTCCGTGCTTTTGGCACAGCAAGCAGTCACCGCTTCTGCAAGCTCATTTGACACATTGCGAAGCCAACACCCGATGTGGCAAGGATGTTGTGTGCAAACATGGAAGCTGAGATCTTGTCTTACCGTATTTGTTTTTTTGTATGTTCTAATGCACTAAGCTCAAATAATCTATTTACATAGATGAGACTCTTTGCTTCTAATGAATGTTGATGAAACGAAGTCTGGATATATTGTCTTTCGTATGAAGATTGTTCAAGGCAAATCATAAATAAAGAAAATCATGCATAATGTTCAGTAAAGAAGGGCGGCCCTGATGTAAGCAGTAGAGCTTTACTGCCTGTGACCAAGAGGTCCAGGGTTCAAGCCCCAGCTGAAAGCTCTTATTTGGTTTTGGGTAATTAGTGACACACCAAGTTGCTAATGATTCCCCTAAATGTGTGTAGAAAAGATTAGCAACATGTGACGAAAGAGCTAGGTGGCAAGGTGATGACCACAACATCATGGATGGATATGGTGGACATGTTGTTTGTTCAAGCTCCAAAAAGAAAGGAAAAGAGCCCGTGGAGATTAAGGCAAAGGTATAACTTGATAGGGCCTTTTCGGTTTGGTGATCAAGACACTATAGAGAGTGTGATCACATTTAGGATTGGTAGCCATACTATCAAGAGGGGAAGTCACGGTTACCACGACGTCTAAGTGTCTGTAGGTCTAAATTCATTGCATATACATTTGTGATCTCGAGCACTAACTTGGAGCCATCGAAAATGCTTGTGAAAATACTAACACATATGCACATTGTGGTGTACACTTGGCGGTGTTGGCACATTTTCTAAGCGGCGGAGTTTGTAGGGTTGAGTTGGGTTTTGGGTACCGCTAACCCTCCCGCCGAGCTTGCAAGGCGGGATTCGGCGCTTTTGAGAAAATGAAGTGCATATTTTTTATTGCGCCGGATACAAATTTGGTGGAGAAAAGGAGGTGTTCACGACGAGTGTTTTCATGCTGTTTTTCAAGCGCCGGACGCGCCGAGGCCGAGCGTCGGACGCTGGCTGGGCGTCCGGCCCGTTGTGCAGTGGATAGGCGCGGATGGGAGTTGCGCCGGACGCGTCCGACGTTTTTGTCGGACGCTCCAAAACGTCGAGAGCGTCCGGGGTTTTCCTTGGCGAGTCTCGGCCTAATCTGGTGGTTGCGTCGGACGCTAGGCCGGACGGGCCCAAATCGGCGGACGCTCAACAGAGACTTGGGGTTCTCGAAACCTGACCGGCGGATGCGTCCGGGGCTGAGCATCGGACGCTCGCCGGACGCTCCAGCGATCTCTGACCTGGCGGCGCGGAGGTTTAAAGTTGAATGGTTCTCTGAAGGAGCAACGGCCCTTGTGACTTGGCCCGACGTGATTGCATGCGCCGGACGTGTCTGGCAGTTGCTTCTGACGCGTCCGGCGCCTCCGAATTTTGAACTGTTAAGAGGTAACGGTTGGTTTCGGGGGTTGGGCTTATAAATAGGTGGTGGGCGGTTGTGGGAAGGTTCTCTTGGCCATTTTAACACTCTTGTGAATCCTTTGAGCTAGAGAGACTCTCCCCCCACTCATCTCTTGACTTGATTGAGCATTCAAAGTGAGATTGAGTGAGATTCAAGTGCATTTGCTTAGAGTTTGCATCTAGAGGCACTTGTTCTTCGTGGTTGCTACGGAGTTCTTGTTACTCTTGGGTGATTTTCGTCACCCTAGACGGCTTGGAGCAGCGGAGGTGGTTTGAGCTCGACTTGGTGATTGTTCGAGGCCACACCGGTGACTTGTGAGGGGTTCTTGAGCCTTTCCCGTGGGAGATCGCAATTGGCTACTCTAGTGGATTGCTCGTGGCTTGGAGGATCCCCATCTTGTGTTGATAGTGCCGCCCCGGCTGCGGGATTGACTAAGAGAAGTCATTTAGCGGGCACATCTCCAAGTGGGTGCATCGCCACAACAAGAACTAGCTTGCCGGGAGGCAAGTGAACCTCGGTAAAAAATTATTGTGTCATCTTTGATTGCCGAGGTCTATCTATTGTGATTGTTTGGTTCATTACCTCTACACGGGCGGTATAACACTTCCATCACTCTCTTGCCCTACCTTTGTAGCTCTAGTTGTTTAGCTTGTCTCTAGTGTAGCTTAGCCTTTTAGTTGTTCTTGCTCACTAGAAGTAAGGTAGCGACCTAGCTTTGTTGTTGTGCTTAGAGACTTTAGCCTCTTGCTAGAATTGTGTAGGTGGCTTGCATAGCTTAGTCAAGCTAGTGCTAGAAAAGCTTCGCCTCCTTAAGTACTAACAAGTTTGTTTAGTGCTTTGCAAGAATTTTTATAGGCTATTCACCCCCCTCTAGCCATTTAGGACATTTCACCAGCGTTGAAGCGTGAAGGGACGCGTGGCGCCAGGTCGAGTAGAATAACGACTGGTCGGCAGGCGCTGAGCAATTTGACCAACTGGTCGGAGGTAACGAAGGCGAAGCTGTGCGGTGCGTGACACTGAGCCGAGACGACGAAGACGAATCTTCTATGAAAAAATAAACATAAAGAACGGTAGTAAATGATGTACAAAATATATGTTAACCTTCGGAGAGAAAATCAGCAGGCTGATGTATTTTTAAGTAGGCATGTTAAGCGGGTGATAATATATATGCCGTTGAAAAAATTTGATGCGCAATTGAAGAAAAATATCGATAATTAAGTTTTGCCCATGCCCTTGAAGCGAGCTAACTCCATGGGTGACGTAGGGATGCGCTAGTGAACAGCGTACAATAGCCAGGATCACAAGGTACCTAGTACCGTTAAAGCAACTACCGAATCTTCTAGTGCCATGTAGCGCGGAGCTGTAACACATCGTAAGAGGATCGAAGCAGTGCCTTGTCAAGCCGTTCTCGGCAGACAAGGAACAAAGTTTAATTGTGACTTATGGATGTATGACAGATTAATGTAAATTAAGGTGACGAGCGCACTCGAAAAGTGGTCGGTAAAGAGTCACGATGACGTATGAACGTTGAAAATGTGTATATAATAATTGCTGGAATATTAATATACTTAGCTTGTTTTATTGAAGACGTGTCGTTGTCGCGGACGAGCAGATTGACGTGGTCGGACAGCTTGCTGATGGCTCGATGTAGTCGGCGTTGCACCTGGTCTGGAGAACGTGGTCAGACCGCAGCCGAGATTAGATCTGGGCGGTGCGACGCTGTGCCGCGACCAGAGTTGGATCTGGACGGCGGGAGTGGTTGGCGGTACGACGCTGTGCCGCGGCCAGAGTTGGATCTGGGCGGCGGGGTGGTCGGCTGTGCGACGCTGTGATGAAACCATCTCGATCGACTCAAGCTTTAGATGCGCTTCCCCTACCTGGCGCGCCACTGTCGACGAAATACGCAAGACAGTCTACCACGGGGCTACCCACGGTAGTTATTTAGGCGTGGGGCTACCTAAAGCTAGCGATCGAGCGTGACGCAGAACGGGACAAACAGATTTATCCAGGTTCGGGCCGCGAGATACGTAATACCCTACGTCCTGCGTCTTTGTGGATTGTATTGCCTTATGAAAGCACGTCCCAGATCACGGAGATCTGGGTTACAAGTTGAGATATGAGATCTCTGATGTGATCTGATAGGAGATGATTTGTCTAGGGACCTCTGCCCCTCCTTACATATTTTGAAGGGACAGAGTTACAAGTAAAGTAGTCTATTTGGCACTATTATGTCGTACGTCTTGATCTTGTGGGCCTTCATAGCGAGCGGCCCAAGGCTAGCCGTGAGGGTATAGGGGTTAATACACCCACAGTCGCTAGTGAGCACGACGGAAGTGTCGGTGCTCACCTTCGGTGCTGACGGCGGTGGATGGCGGTGAAGGGAGCTCGTTGGTGCAGTGGAGGGGTCGGGGCAGTGCAGGAAGAGCCGTGACGCCGATGTAATCGATCGGGGCGCAGCTCCTCGCTCCAGCGTGCTCCGGTGGCGCAGAGCTTCTCCGGCGGTTCCGCTTGTCCTCCCTTCTTCTCCTTTCCCTCCCTTCTTCTCCTTCCTCGATTTGGTGTACGAGTGGTGAGGCCACCAGAGCGGCGGCGGCGGATGGGAAGCCCTAGAGCTCCCGGGGCTCCCTATTTATAGCTGACGGCGCGACTATGGCGAGCGGCGGGTGATTGGGAGGTGGTTGATCAAGATCATGGGTCGGCGATCCTTGGGGCGAGGGTTTTGGGATTCGGTGATGTGCCAGCTGTCCTCGACGCTCTCCAATTCGAACCGGAGCCGGCCAAGCGAGGGAACACCGAGGAGACAAGCTCTGCCAGGCGAGCGCGCGCGCGGGCTCTGCGCGCGGCGTGATCGTGTCGTCCAACGTGGCGATGCAGGTGAGGAGATAAGGATCGCGGTTGGGCGGGCGAGGCGACGTGGCGTGGTGGCGGCCGAGCT
>DXKC01015702.1:0-11937 GCA_031170775.1 Cymbopogon citratus
AAAAGAGTAGCTGATGAGCAGCTGATAGGGGTAAGCAACTGACAGAGGAGAACTCGATCTGGTCAAACCCATCGGCTTAATATGTCACGTTTCTCTTTATTGATTGCCACGAAGTTCGCCTTGACTCCATATAACTGATTGTAGCCGCATCGGCTATTTATAGCCGATTGTGCATTCAGAGTAGTGTGCCTCCAAGCTATCCATAAGGTACAGGAATGTCTATTGTTGAAGTATCTTTGCTAGCGGCAGCTCTACCTGGATTGGACCGGTTGCACGTACCCTCCAGGTAAGATCAATTGATGTATCAAACTTGATCGGAAATTGAAACAGCACTGGCCCCCAGCCGACCTCTGTATATCTGTTCTCGTAGCCGATGGAGGTGAGCAACAGATTGAGTCCAACACGATGCATCCAGACTTTTGATCCTTGCCTTTTTTACTTCTTTTTCTGGCCGAATCTTTTGATGAAATATAAGTTTGAACGGCGTCCCAACGTAATCTGGAAGATAAAAAATATTTGGAGAAGATCTGACTTCCGATTAAACGATTGTGATGAGTCCCACTGGGCGTGCCAAAAATATGTTGACTCGTGAAAGTCACGCCAACACACTGATGTGAGGCCCGAGAGAACCGAAGATGAAGCAGGAGGCTCCGAGATTCTCAAGACCTCGTGGCAATACCGATTAACTGGAAGCGTGCCATTCAATTTGACCTGTAATTGACAAGGTAGAAGAAAAGGTAAAATTATAGAACCTGCCGGCTTGGTGCCAGACAGTTCCGCAATGTATGGCTAACAAATAGCCGATAACCAGAGGAAATTGACTAAAGAGTCAACTCCTGACAGTGTAATAATGTGAAGATAATCAACATAATCAAAACAGGCTATAAAGATGTATAATTCATAGTATATTTCAATTAGCCGATCTTGATTAGTCAATATCAATTATAAGCAGGTAACATGCAAGCAGCAGTATCAAATAGATGAATCTAGCCGATAGCCGATACAAAGCATACTATTCGTGTAGGTATAACTAGATCGGCTGGATAGCCGATACAGGGTCCATGAAGCAGGAATAAAACATATTTTAAAAGTAAACTAGCAAATCGATCAATCTAAGACTGGTCTAACGGGCCGGCAGTCTTAGATCAATTTTCAGAAACCTATCTAATTCTAATACACTTTTAAACCCACAACATGTAACGATCTAGATTAGATAGAGACTGGCCCATAGAAGCACGATTCAAACATATAATAGATTTAAAACATGATAATCACTTGAATTTAGCAAGATAAGGCCAAATCTACCAATCTTAGACCGGGCAATGATATTGTTATAATAATAAATTATTATAAACAAATAATATCGGTAACTTAATGAATCTATTAGTTTACCAAAACTAATACAGCTGATAATTAGAACGATCACATAGATTCAGAGATCGGATAAGCCATTGCAGCCTGAACCGATGAGACAGATCAAATGGATAACTTGCAATAATAATTAGATAAGCAGGAAGCCACTCTCCACGGACAATCGTCAACCTATCTAACGTTCTTGCTGCAATACGCACAAATAAGCAGAAAGCCGCTCTCCATGAACAATCGTCAACCTACTTGTGAAAACTACGGGGTTTTGACAATACTTACAAGCAAATAGGAAGCCGCTCTCCACGGACAATCAATCAGCCTGCTCTAAGATCTCGTCGGGGTTTGATAATACTTGCAAAGCCGCTCTCCACAGAAAATCACAGCCTGATCGAAGGTCTCTTCGAGGGTCTATATTACGTTACTCCTACTGCTACTCCTACTCCTAGGGTTTGGCCTGAAAGCCGGTTTGTATATTGGTCGAGAGACAAATTACAAGTTGCTGTATCCCTTTATATTTATACGGGTGCCTGGCCTTTGGCGATACAGAACTTGGACTCGTACTTTTACGTATACATGTAATTTTCTATTGACTAGCTAATACATACGCATGTTATCCAGGCCCACCACTAGCATCGTCACGATCTTTGGCCCAAATAAACTCACGTGCAATCCTTGGCTATCCAACATGCAGACTATACATGGTAGCTTGTCTGCTTGCCGAACTCCACTTTTATCTCTTGTGCTTGAACATGTATATATATAGCAAAGATCACTTGGCTGCCAAAATCTCTCTTCCTTCTTGCATGTGAATTTTACCATTTATAACCGGCCAAATATATTAAGTGGCCATACTTGTGTGAATATCTGCTTTTAGTCTTGCCTCATCCCACGTCAGACATTAGCTTCGTATAACACCTGGGCTCTCGTCCTTTTTCATTTGCCTTGCCGGCCGCCTAACATTGCATCACGTAACATAACAGATAGTGTGCACTTCATACTATAGATGACGCCAGCTGCTAGATGATTCATTGTTTCTCTTTATTTCTGCGAGCATCAATGACTTCATCGGCTTTCGAATCATGGTCATTCTTCCTTTTTTTCTTCATCAGCCGATTCCTCCATGATTACCAAATTTCGGTGTCAACAGGAACAAAACGGAATTGCATAGAAACAGAAGTAATTTACTGTGACCCATGCGTTTCTATCGTCTGCCCTCCAGTGCCCCTTTTCGAGACAGCATCACCATCGTTCCACAGGCCTGAAGCCGATTTCTGGACTCTGGCCCATGCCATATTCTCAGTTGGTGACAGAAACCCTTCCCCCTCATGACCTCCTTCCCCATAAAATTCGGACGGGAGGAGGAGCTGGGGATCTCCTTCCCAGTAAGACCTCTTTCCAAGTAAGGATTTGGAAAAGGAGAAGGAGCTGGGATGGCGGCACAGTGAGGAAAAAGGTGGTGTCGACATTGTCCACTGTGTGGTGACCTGTTCAGCCTTGCTAGAGTTGTGACAGCTAGGTCACGACCACAACATCTGGCATGGGCGGCCACAACGGGGCCTTGACATTTATGTCACTGTGTGCCACCAGCTGTGTTATGGTGTGAACACATGGCTTTTTCCATAGCCATTGTGTAGCGTCTTTGTGTGTGATGAGTGATTGCCAACAAGGTCCAGCATTTTTGGTTGGTAGGTTGATGGGTGGTTTTACTAATCCCGGGCATAGGGTAAATTGTGTCGAAACGTATCTCTTGGCTTGTGTTGTGCAGGTGTGGAGTCCGAGGGTGCTACCGACAGTCAGGAGAAGGTCAAACGGGCGTGTCGTGCTGACGGGCCGTGGAGGTGAAGGCCGGACTTGGTGGCTTTGACCGAGGGACCAGACGGCCGGGTGCTAGCCGTAGTGGCTGACATTTGACATCGACAAGTACAAGATGACATGGAGGAAGTTTGGTGGTTTGTCCTCAAAACCATCAGCGGGGGGCCTGTGCGTGACACGTACTCATGAGGAGGTTTGGTGGTTTGGCCTCAAAACCATCGGCGGAGGTTTCGCGGGTTTGGCCTCAAAACCCGGGTTTGGTCCCGCGCGGACGGACGGCACATGGCGGCATTGGGGAGATTGCGTGGAGCAAGACTACCGGTGAGGAGGCGCGGTGGCCATCGGATTGTTGAAGAAACTTGGACGGTTTTACCTCTTGAGGGTATTTGGATTGAGTACTTCATGTAAGGGCGTTTTTGTCTTTGACGGGCGCCTATATAAATGAGAAGGGGGCTGGTTGGGCAGCCATCCCTTGGAGGTGTCACTCTCATTTGTATTGTGTTGAGAGGAGGCTAGGTTTAGAGAGGGGAGAGGCTCTTGTTCTTGAGCTTTTTGCCTTCCATAGCTTTGATTTGCTAGGAGTGGCTTATAACCAGATATCGCAGAGGAATACAAGAATCATTTACTTGTTCCACTTGTTCTCCACTTCAAATCATGGCTGGGATTTGTCTTTGATTCGTGTTCTTGCTGTTCTTCACGAGTTCATCCTCTCCCTCTCCAAGAACTTTGCGATTTCTTCGTTTCTAGAGCTTTTCGATCCGTTCTTTTTGCCCTAATTTGATCTATGACATGAGTAGAGGCTTTCCACCAAAGGAATTGCTCTAAAACCTCACGAGATCGAAGAACTTTGGATTTCTTGCTCTAGGTCCTCCCGAGATCCCCTTTTCTTCTCTTTTATGATTTCTTGAGTTTTACTCAGATCTGAGCGATGATCTCCTAGAGTTAGCTCACCAATTGTATCAGGAACCTACTACCAAAATTTGGTTGCGATTGGATTTGATTTGGAGAAGATTTGAGATTTTTGGGATCTTTCTCGGGCTGTTCACGAAGGAACCGGCTAGGCCAGTTGGGCCACTTGGCTAAGCCGGTTGACCCGGCTAAGCCGGCTCAACAAGTCGGCTAGGCCGATTGTTTCAATTGGCTAAGCCGACTTGTTTCACTCGGCTAAGCCAACTGTAACAATCGGCTAAGCCGACTGGACAACACTCAAAGGTGTTTTTGTTGCATCTTGAGATTCTGAACTCCGTTTTTCGATCCGTCAGTTCCTACAAGTTACTGTTCCTCCGAGAACTTTTTTGTTGGGTACTATTTGGTGTTTGGAGAAGTTTTTCAAAGGGAAGGTGATAGAGCTGGGAACTATCTTTCAAAAGAAAAAATTGAGGCTCCCATTCACCCCCTCTGGTCGCCTTTTTGGTCCTACAGCAACCAATTCTCCATCCCATGATGAGGACACTCGAGGATGTAGTCTTGAAAGCATTCCCAGGCTTCTAGTACTGTCTCATCATGTTGTTGTTGAAAGCTTGATATCTTCCCATGGAGAGCATTGGTTTTGCCCATGGGAAAGAATTTTGCCAGGAAATTGGTGGAACATAGTGCCCACGTAGTATTCTTCTTGTTGGCATAGAACCACTGCTTCGCTCTCTCCAAAGTGAGAACGGGAAGAGGCGAAGTATTATAGCATCTCTAGGGGCGTCCTTGATGGTGAAAGTGCTCTAAATCTCTAGGAAGTGTTGGAGATGAGCACTAGCATCTTCATGGGCCTTCCCACAGAACTAACTAGCTTGCACCATGTTGATCAGCGTAGGCTTGAGCTCGAATGACTTATCGATGTCCGCAGCCGGACCAGTATGGATGTTGGCTGTAGTGGGGGTTGAGAACTCACGGAGTGACTTGTCAGCCATGGCTTCAAACGATGGTGTCAAACTCCATACAACAGGTGGATCTTCCGACTTAGAAGAATCGGCAGGCTGAGCCGACGGTGATAATGTTGATTGGGTCCTCCTCAACTTAGCCTTGGTCTTCTTGATTAAAGCTTCTGGATTATCAACGTAGTTATCTAGAAGGTCAAACTGGTTCATTCATTACCCTGCATAAGATACACAAGTAGACAAAATAAGGGTAATCCTATAGAGAAGGGTTAGTAGACAGGTTTGATCTATCACATTAGTAGATGCAGTGATGCTCATTATCCATTGGTAAGCTATCAACCTTCCCCGGCAACGGCGTCAAAAATGCTTGTTGATATTTCTGACGCCACTTAGTGCTAGGCTGTCATCCCCAGCATGGCACCAAAAATGATGGTACTTAATGCATAGGCTTTTCTAGAAATAAATAAGGAATCCGCAAGCGCACACATAATACCAATGTAGCATTTTAACCTGGAGTAATTCCAGATATCGTTATTTATATTTTTACCATTGGGAAGGGAATGCTTTGGATAATGAGCAATGAGAACTTCATATGATAATGGATGAGCTTAACCATGTCTTTATCTATCCCTCATGCAGGGTAAGTGTCACATATGATAATAATAATATAATAATAAATAATAAGTGACAGAAGATAAATGAGAGCACATAGCCACATAAAATAATGTTAATAATCTCAATAGAGTACTCTAAGCCTATAACACTAGCATGGACTAGGATGATCTACAAGAATAAATCCTAAGTATTCTAACCATAATGTCAAAGCATACAATGACTAGTGCAATTACACCTAGCATCATCGCGGGAAAAGGCTACACTTATGCGGCTACACTTATGCATAGTGATATATCAAGAAAGATCATGAATAGAGCAATCACTTCCCTATAATAGTGGTGTTCTATGGTCTCTATACTTGGCGGGAGGACTATGAAGGACTTAACAGGACTGTCACTCCCACGATCTACCTCACGATCCGGACTATAGGGGGTAATCGCAGATAAATACAGCCTAGGCACCACGCCTACACAATATCTATCACTAACCCATTGGCCCAATGAGAAAGCGCTATACGATCATATGCATAAACATAATTCTAATCCAACTATGCTAAGCATATAATCAAAGTAAACTAAGAACAATATGAGAACATATGCAAATAGAGCAAAGTCAATTATGATATAATAGAATAGAACAAACTCTTATTCATAGTAGCAAGAACAATACTAAATATTACAATGAAGTAGAAGAAATTACCAAGAATGATGATAGATCCGGACTCCAAGCTAGGCTTGACTCCCTCTAGATCTATTACTATGTAGCTATGCTATAGAACTATGGAGCTCTAATTGAGATGGTGGATCTAGGGCTTCTTTGAATTCTCTTGATGATTTGAGAATGGAATGAGAGAATGAATTAGGGTTTCTCTAAGGGCCAGGGGCCCTGAATATATAGCCCCCTAGGATGCACCATAGCCCTCGGATCAAACTGACCTAAATGGACGCTTCATATTGATCCTCAAGGTCGGTGGAGGCATGATCCGCAAATCGAACGTGATTGGCCACAGGGGTGGGGCGGGCACCCCTGCCATCGGGGCGGCCACCCATGGCTGGCTACCATGTGGGCCCAGCTTCGCAGGTCTACCTCCTCGAGTCTTCTAGAGTATTCTTGAGTTACTGGACTGGGTATATCTCTATGTAAATCCAAAATGTGGACCTTCTTTGGCTCTCTTTCTGATAACCCCTGCAGAAATAGACAATCACCAAAACTTATGGAATTCTATTAGTGTAACCCCTATAACTGGATGTTATTCTTGTTTTAATCCTTTCTCATGTTATGTTTACGGTTAAAAAGAAGACTTATCTACTGTCAACACTTGTGTAGCCTTGTCCTTGAGCATCTAGTGAGCTTAGGTTGGCTTTGTGCTTTTGCTCATTAGAATTGTGGATGTGCTCCCCTTATTTGTTGAAGTACTAGTTGCTTAGGTTTGTGTGACCCAGCAAGGTAGAAATGATTAGGAGAGCACTAGCTAGTTTGGCACCTTGCTTTCTTGTGTAGGATCTTTTACAGGGTGCATCTAGAGTTATAGTTAGAGGGGTGAAGTCTTGGCTAGGCGATAGTTTTAATTCCGCACTTTGTTCGGTTAGCTGGAGCGATTAGTTTTTAAAAAGACTATTCACCCACCCTTTAGTCCGCCATCTCAACCTTTCACCAGCGCTGCAGGCAATCGTGGTGCGGGAGCGAGAGCCGGCGAGCCCTACCCTGGCGCCGCGCGCAAGGAAGCCCCATTCGAATGCCGTGGGCCCAGGAGTCCTACACGACCGCCGCGGGCGCGTGTGGGGAAACTCGGACATCAGCAAAGGGCGAGCGAGCACAAGGCCAGTGTGTGGAGAGGTGGAAGATGGACCTGACTACTTGGCCCCACTGCGCGAAGAGACGAAGCAGCAAGAGGAAGATTACTTAGGGCATCACATGTCAGGGTCCCAAACAGTTGAAACCAAGTGGAGTATGGATGGAATGGCCTGGGAGAGAGAGAATGTTTAGGGCGGTGGCACTCATGGGAGATTGAAGTTTTCAGGGATTTTGGTGAGATTGCAAACTTTTTAATGGCTCACACGTAAAGGGCTCTATCAAATGTTGTCAAATTCTAGTAAAATGCTACTAAAATTAACTCAAATGCCAACTATAATTCAAAATATATTTGAGTCCACTCAAAATTTGATAATAGTGCAGTCCAAATAGTTATAACGGGTCGACAATTGCAAATTCATTAAAAAACATGGCAATGACAGGGGCAAAAGTGCAAAATTTCATCATTTTTTGATGCATTTTTAGTTTTGACTTAACACAACTAAACACCATAGATAAAGTAGGAGCATGCCGTTACTTCGTTTGATAAACAGGAGCAATCTTCGAAAGTGGAGGGGTACCCGGTGGTCAGTGCAGTGTCTAAGAGCATCTCCAGCAGTTTGGCAAATGTAGTTGGCATCTCTCAAATTTGCCAAAACATCAAATTTGGTCCTCCAGCAATTTTGCAAACATGTTTGGCATCGTGCCTCGCTTGGCATTCGCGGCCTCCTGACGCGCATATTTGCGCGCGGCTTTCCCACTTGGCATCACGGTTTCACGCGGCCCTAGCGATCTCCTGCGCACGCCATTGTCTTTCCCGCGGCAATTTCTTTCTCTCGTCGCACGGCCGCCGCCTATAGATACACATCATGTGCGGATCTCTCTTTTCATCGTCGCTAATCTTCGTCGCCCGTAGCCAGAAGTAACAATGACGGACGATCGTTCCTCTTCCCATGGACTGATCGAGGTATGAAATCCATCTGTTTCCCTTGATCTTCTTGCACATCTACCTGCGGGTATAGATTAGGTACCGATCGATTTGATACAACACCAGTTCCTGCAGGTTTGGAGTTTTATTTATCTTCGATTTTGTCGTGTGTAGAGAGTAGTTGGCTTCTCCACATGCCCTTTGTATGGGCCATGCCTTTCATATGGACAGTTCTTCCATGCCCAGTGCATACAGTCGATAGACTCCAGCTTCCCAGATAAACCTCTCTGCTCACTGAGTGCCAGTAAGCATGCCGTGTCTGCCTCATTGGGATATCACAGGTACTGAGCTTCAAAAATCTTGACAACTGCTCTAACAAACTTACGTAGGCTCAAAAGTGTAGTACTCCCAGCAATTCTAACATACTCATCTGTATCTTCAACAACCATCCCATAAGTGAGCATACGAAATACGGCAGTAATTTTTTTGAAGCAACTCAGTCCAAGCACACCGGCTGCATTCCTTTTCTACACAAAGTAGTCATCGTGTGCTTCAACAGCATGCATTATGCGTAAGAAAAGCTCCCTAGACATCCTATACCAGACAACATAACCGAAGAATTAAAACTCATAATTATTAAACAAAACTATGAGCCAATCCGAAGTGAAAGAACAACCCAATCCGAAGTGAAAGAACAAAGACCTTCGACGGAATAATGCAGGGCCGTATGTTGGATTCATCGCCAAATAATCTCGAAACATCCTGTCATGGCCGCCTTTTCTATCACGATAAATAACTCGACGACCCATGACAGATCCTCCATGTTTCTTTTTGGCTCCAGCAAATTTTTGCACAACTCGAGCAGCCGACAAAACCAAGTCATCGTCATCGGATGATGAATCATCCAATTGTTTTGTACGGCAAGATCTTTTCACTACAACCTGGCGTTTGATGGACGAAGAACCCTCACTGTCCGACATTGAGGACTGCATGATCAAACAAAGGAACAAGTCGCGGTGTCGAGAGGTCACGCACAAGAGAGAAGTCGCGAAGTGGATAAAAACCTTTGGTGGGCCTCATTTTTAAAATTTACCAAGCCCAAAATGTCAAACTGCTGGAGAAAGCCTCTTTTTGAACTCCTCAAATTGGTTTTCAACTTGACAAAACACAAGATTTGCCAACCAAATTTTAGAAAACTACTGGAGATGCTCTAACCTTTGGTAGAAATGGGTGTGAACTTCGCTCAATATTATGTGCCGACAAGGAACCACTGGACCAGAATCAGACTCTACCATCACTCTGTCATTAGCATCATGTCATCATGCATTTTAATCGCACATAAGCACCAAGGGCAGTTTGCACAGGATGTAAAATCAAAATTTCCAGGCAAATTGACCGACTAAGCCAGAACCACCAAGATAAAATGCCTCTCAAGTATCCGAGTTTAAATATGGTAGGTAAATACAGAGCATATGATGGCAACCTATTATTTCCCAATCTTCAACACGCACATTTTCAGAGTGCGGGGTTGCCCTTATGAAAAGAGAAATGCTAAGAAAAAAAAAAGAGATAATAATTAACAAAAGAGGTTATGCTTGCGCATCCCCAGTCAGTTTCGCAAAAGCTTTGTCCATTGAAACACAGCCTCTATAACTACAACACCGGGACCAGGGCACATTACTCGAATGGGTTTGAATGTCCAGAGGTGAGTTGGTTCCATACATATGTTTAAGTAAGGTAGCTTTGTTCCCGTTTTGAATGGGGCCAAATGAGCATCCCGAACAGGCAAGAACTTTTTCCTGCCTGAATGCAATACATGTTGAAGCAAGCTCCGGTATGTAAAGCTCAAAGGTGAGGCAAAAGACCTGTACAGCTTCGGATCCTCAAATGTTCTTGCAAATAATTACTCCAGTCAAGAATATGGGAGGCAGCATGAACAAAGACACCGAGGATGGCTTAGGACGCCTCTCTCTCAGTGCTCCTTTCAACAGAAGGTATTTGCTGCGAATCAGAATGGGCGATCCTCCTAGACCTTCCCGAGCCACTATCAGGTGACACTTCTGGATGCGATGGTACATGTGCCAGCATACGCCGAGAAGTTGGGGCCTCACTAGTTGGTGATGAAGCATGGCCATACATAGCACTTCCCATTGGATGATCGAATTTGCAATTTGGACCAAACTTGCACATGCCATAGCGATTATAGAAACTGCATATTGGCTCTCCCTGTAAGCAGAAAACAGATGTTTAAGAAACATGAATGCATAGCAATATAGCATGTTTGCATTATACCACAAGTGTCAAGTATTGCATGATACCAACCTTGGCATTAGTTTTAAGGTTCATATGGGTAACCATAGGCAATAAATACAATAAACAATAAAGAAAATGGAAAAGGATAAGTGATGGTATATATTACAATACAATCCAATAATCATAAAAAAATAGCAATTGCTGTATAAAATTAATACCATACCAATCCTAAAATTTAAGGCCGACTCAATTAGCAGCATTGCGCTAAGAGTATACATCACAAAACATCATCTCATTCAGGATTGGCTCTTCGAACAGCTGTATAACCCCAAGTAAGAATTCTGTTTAGCAGTCACTAGTTCCGCTTAAAATTAAGATACAGAAGAGAACCAGGAGATATAACTATTGGGTAATGACACCCCTGGATTAAAATTTCTGCAAACACCTCTTAAGAAATACACCAAAAGATTGACAAGTGTACATCTACTACATGCCCATGAGGCTCTCTCTATATATATAGCTATCTCCACTGACGGAGCATCGTTCTTGCACTCCTAAGGTTAGTAACATGGTATCATAGCCAAGGATGAGGGTTAGGCCTGTTAAGTATATGATCAATGCCTGGTCTACTTGCCTGGTCTACATGCCTATCTATAGGCTCTATCTATATATAGCCATGAGGCTCCTATATATGTAACACTCCACCTCTGGAGTGGATGTACTCGGTGATCCTAAAAGTATTGTAACATGGTATCAAAGCTATGGTTGGAAGGATTAGATTAGACTAATTCAACCACGATCCATATTTCTCTTGGGATCAATTCGCGCGGCTCGTCGCTGCGTGTTCCTCGTCCATCAGCCGTGCGGCCCGTCGCCACACGCGTCTTTTGTGGCGCGGCCCGTCGCCGTGCCCGCCGTCGATCCTCTGCATCATCTTCATCTTCTCTGCTCTGCCCGTCACAGAGCAGAGGAGGTCTTGCAGTCTGCTCGTCATCAACCAGAGGAAGTTCTGCACGTTCCTGTTCTGCTTCTTATACCACTGTGGTAACAGATCGCTGCCTCCTTCCTCCTTGGTCATCTGTTAGCAGTTGTTTCAAACATGTCGCAGTCTCAACTCAATGCAATTGTTATTCGTGTCACCTTAGAGGGTCCAAATTATCCTGAATGGGCTTTCTGTGTGGAAACCGCTGCTAGAATGAGTGTCTCAATTACTTGGGCTAACCATAGAAGGGTAGCTATATAGCAAGTCATACATGGGCCTCATGGGCCTAGCCACATGGGCCTAATACACATACTCCAACA
>DXKC01015703.1:0-13140 GCA_031170775.1 Cymbopogon citratus
AAGTGTAGATCATTTTTGCTTTAAACATCAAACTCTAATTCTGCCCAGATTTGAAACTACAGAGATTCAAACACAGGCACCTCAAACTGAAAAACAGCACAGCAGTTTTACATTCAAAGCAGATTTCGAGCAAGTTGCAAGCATTTTCATAACCTGAGGTTTAAAGAAAGATTGATCCTCATAAAATTCCCCACAACTCCTCTTTAAGGTGCAAAAGCATTTGAGTATTCTAAATAGCAGATCTAAACAGATTTGTAAAAACACATCTCTAGGCCAAAAGGAATGGCATCACTAAAATCTGAATTTTTAAGGAGTTGACAACATGAATATGATTTGATTTGGCATTCTAGGTGCTGCTATGTTGTTCTAATGAGCAAATAATACACACTTGCATTACCACACATTACCATAGAGCATTATAGAAGAAACAAGACATTTCATATATATCAAACAAAGGCAATTTGAATACACTTTCAAGTTTATAATGAAATGCAAGAATGATGCTTATGCTCATGAAATGCAAGTGCAAGAATGCAACTGAACACCGAGGTGTTACAGAAAGAGTACCTCGCCATCCTCATGGCTGTTGAGCAGTGGTGCCACTACTTGATGCAAGTGGAATTTGTGACCCGCTCTGATCAACGGAGCCTTGTCCATCTTAGTAAACACCGTCTGCATACTCCTTGGCTGTAGAGAGTTTTCACTAAGCTATTGGGGCTACACTACAGAGTTGTGTATCGCAAAGGATCTGATGACCTAGTTGCCGATGCTCTGTCTCGGCGTGAACATGAGGAACTCCTGCATGTTGTCTCACTGTCTCGGCTCCAGTTCATTCTTGGTTGGAGGATCTTGCTGGCTGGTATACTTCTAATGATGAAGCAAGGGCGCTGTTGTCCCAACTGTTGGTTAATCCTGAAGCTCGCCCTCCATTCACACTCCGTCAAGGCATCATTTATTACAAGGGGCATATCTGGTTGGGGACTCACTCTGTTCTTTAGAATAGGATCATTGCATCCTTACATGATAGCCTAGTAGGTGGACACTCTAGCGCGTCGGCAACCTACCAAAAGCTGCTCAAACTCTTCTTCTGGCTGGGCATGAAGTCAGCTGACAGAGTTGCTTATCCCGGGTTGCTGTAACCTCATCCTGTGCCACGGGATTCTTGGGAGGTGGTGTCCATGTATTTCGTGGAGGGGTTGCCCACGTTTGGCTCATACAACGCTATCCTTGTGGTGGTCGAAAAATTTTCTAAGTGCACTCATTTCCTTTCCCTGTGACAGCCTCGTCGGTTGCCAAGCTGTTCATGAATCAGATTTTGTCTCCATGGCATGCCTGTTGCCATCATCTCAGACAGGGATCACATCTTCATAGTCCGATTTTAGCAGCTACTCATTTAGTTGTCTCGCTCTAAACTCTGGATGAGTACATCGTATCATCCTCAGACGGACGGTCAAACCGAACTGGTAAACCAATGTCTGGAGACATACCTCTGTTGCTTCTCCCAGGCATGTCCACGGCAATGGAGTTCATGGATATTTCTGGCGGAGTTCTAGTACAACTATGCATTCCACTCTGCCTGGGCCATTCTCCTTTCAAGGTATTGTATGGGTTTCCTCCTCGCCACCTTGGTTTGGATGTGGCACTTTCTGCCCCAGTGCCTGAATTGTCTCGCTGTCTCGAGGAGTGTCAGCTCATGCATGCTCTGGTTCGGCAACACCTGTTGTGTGGTCAAGAACGAATGAGACGCCAGACGGGCAAAAAGCACTTAGAGCGACACTTCTCGGTGGGCAACAAAGTCTTCATCTACCAACCATAAACTAGTGTTCAAGTTGGCCATCTCACAGTGGTTGCCCGAATTGGGAAGGTGGCTTATCGGCTGGGATTAACTCCAGGGCTGCAGTTCACCTTGTCTTTCATGTGTCCCAGCTCAAGCGTTCTGCCGGCGATCAAGTGGTTAGTTCTGCACTTCCTTCTGATCTGGTGGAATTTCAGGTTCCTCAACGTATCTACAGCGATGCTGGTCCACAAGTACACACCCAGTGGAAGGATTGGTGGAGCGGTCACATATGCCGATCTCGCTGGCAACCTAGGAGCTGTTAGAGTGCCTCAAGCAACAGTTTCCACGGGCTATGGCTTGGGGACAAGCCGAAACTCAATCCTCAGGGAATGTCAGCAATGCACCTACTGACAATACTGAAGATAGTGTCAACTATGACTCTACTGGAGGCAAGAGCAAGGGCACGTCTTTCCCAGTAGCGTCGGCAAGGCCCAGGCGTCAAGCCCAACTCTCGTTTTGGAGGCCCAGATTGGAGACTTAGTTATAAGTACCAGAGAGCGAGTGGAAAAAGGCATGCACATTTTGTATTCTGAACCTGAACTCAAATCGAATCTTTCATCTTCCTAAGCTTCTCTCGCTGCGGCGGTGCCGCCACTACCGACCAAACTACCTACGCAAGACCGCAACGCTGCTAACTGCCTCTAGCCACCGACTGGCCACCGCGTCGCCACTCGCGTGCTCTGTTGTCGATGCCGTGTCGCTGGCGTCAGCAGTTACCGGCCCCTTCGGTCCCTCGAGTGGTCGTGCCTCTGCCCGACTGCCCGCCTCCAGCCTCCTACTGCATGCGCATGGCTTGTTGTTCATGATCAACGCTGGTGGTCGAGCCTCAACGCCAGTGAGCTCACCCAACAACCAGCGTATCTCCAAAACTTGGCATGCTGCGGTGCCCGCAACGACGTACTCAGCATTGCAAGTCTACAACGCCAACATCTTCTGCTTCAATGACTGCCAGGCAATCGGCGCCGAACCAAGGAAGACGAGCACACCTGAGGTGCTCTGTCGCCCGTCAATGTCGCCGGCCATGTCTGCATCACTGAAAGCCGTGAGCCCTGGCTCACCTTCATTGCACTTGGGCGCGCCTCGCTGAAGGCCTTCAGCTGCAGCTCACCACACTTGCTGAAGATGATGGCCTGGTCCAGGGTGCCCTTGATGTAGCACTGCAGTCGCTTGACCACCACCCAATGGTCCTCTTGCAGATCCTCCATGAAGTGGCTGACATACCAGAACGCGAACGCGATTTTCGGCCGAGTATGTGTGAGCCACCGCAGCCCGCCGACTATGATGGGATAGCGCGTCGCATCCACCTTTTGCCACCGTCGAGCCATAGGCTTGCAATCCACCATCCCACCCGGCTCGAGCAACTTCAGTGCGTAGGCGCGCTGCCCCAGCGCGATGGCCTCCTTCCCCTGGTTCACCTATGCCGAGGTAGTACGAGAGCGTGCCCAGGTAGCTCATTTTGAACCGAGCGGCCATCTCATCCTTGAATGCATCAATGTCGCGTGCTCGTGCCCCGGTGACGATGAATCGTCCATGTACACGCCGACGATGAGCTCCTTCCCCCTTCGTCAAGTGTACAGAGTGTGCTCCGTGGCACACCATGTGAACCCAAGCTCCGCCATGGTGGCGTTGAGCGCAACCCGTAGAGCGCCTTGCAGAGCTGGAGCACCTTGTGCTCTGCTCCTTTCACCGCAAAACCTGGCGCTTGCCTGACGTAGACCTCTTCCACCAGATCGCCGTTGAGGAAGGCCGACTTGACATCGAGGTGATGGACACTCCAATCCTTGGCAGCCGCAGATGCGAGCATCAATCGCAACGACTCCATGTGCACAATTGCACACGACCGATTCAACTAGGTTGTGTCGTGATTAGGCACGTCACCAATCATGCCCAACCCCTACCCGACTGTTACATGACTCAACTTGAAATGAAAGATTACATTGTTCTTGCATCAATTTAGCTAACTAACAATTTTGTGGTTTTGTAGTCGCCACCAGAGAGAGGAAGTGCAGGCACAGGCGATTGTGCATGTTAACATATGAAACAATATGAGAGAATCAATAGTTTGAACAGAGTTTGAACAAACTTAGTGGTTTATGAGAGCATGAAACAATAGTCTGTGCCATTTCGCAGCTTTGTAAGTTAACATGCACAATTTTGTGGTTTATTGATTCTCTAACTCTATACTTAGTTTGGTTTTCTTCCTACATGCTGAAAACTCCCTCAAACTAACTATCACAGACTATGTCTTTAGGCTCTTTTAGTGTGTAACTTAAGGATGTGGTAGCCACATCGCCTGCTGTAGCCATTATATATCCAAGACTATGATGTAGTTGGCACATCACCTAAGAGCACTCACAAAACCAACTTTAGTATGGAGTTTGCAGTCATTTTGAGAGTTCAAGGGGACATGTTTTATATCTGGTTTTGAGTATGAGAGACTAAATAAATTGAAGTCGTTTTTTTGCAAAGGTTGCTCTTGAGGTACCAACAATAAGGGACTTGAGAGATCACTATCGTGGAAAAACATTTCTTGAGCTCATAGTAGTCCTCCCAAGTTGTGGCCGATGTGGGCAGGTCAGACCACTGAACAGGGACTTGAGGAATGGCACCACCTCCTTTTCGAACCAGCCAATGCTCCAGGATTTGAATGGGGCCCGTCTCACTGGCCTGCAAATCTATGAGCTTGGGAGGAACTGAATATACAAGAGTATAATCAGGCGTGAAGCGCTTAATTTGCAAGATGGATCACCAAGTGAATTTGACTGCCATAAGCAACACTTCCGATGTGCTCCAAAACAGCATATGGTCCAAAATACTTGAATGCCAGCTTAGGAAATGGACAACTGGCCACTGAAGACTGAGTGTATGGCTGCAGTTTGAGTAGCACTTGATTGCCCACTGAATTGTTGGTCAGTATGCTTACAATCAGCCATAATCTTCATGCGATTCTTAGCGACTTGTGGATGGTGTTTTAATGCTTGTAACTGTTCTTGAGCAGGTCCTGGACTGCTGTTGGGACATTTGTGCTTAAAATAGGCATGGCACTCAGATTTGGTTCTTATCATACAGAGCCATGGATGGTGTGCAACCCAAAGAAGAGTTATACACCACAGTTCCGCAATGAAAGACAAGCCTTCTAGTGAGTTGGGGACCCAAGATGTTGGCAATAGCAACCACAGTAACAGATTGGGGAAGATTTGGTACTGCCAGAGGGCAGCTTTGGCCATAGGCCTAGTTCTCATTATATATTATATAGCATAAAGCAAAATTGGAGTACAAGAAGCTCCACCTACTAGGCATTATACCAAGTTGTACTTGGATGCCAAGATATTTAAGCTACTTGAGTGCTAAGGAAATTAAAAACTACATGATGGTAAAAGATAACTCGATACATAACTAGCACTAGGCTTTGTTAGATAATATTGTTGCTAATTATCCTAATGAACCTGGACACCCCCATGTATAGTGTGTGGTTGGAGATTGTAGATTGATCACGTCATGATCTGTTGTAATCTTCACCTGTGATGTATGCCACGCAGGGGGCTGTCCTTGCCTATATAACATGAAGCCCAGAGACCAGAGAAGGTCATCTGGTTCCCCCTAATCTCTTATATGGCATCGAGCTTTTTTTCTTCCTCACGGAACCGATCCTCATGGCTTCCAGTTCCAACGCCGCCGCCGCCCTCTCCACCTTCGCCTTCGGCTTCCTACCTCCGGTTACTGAGAAGCTGACATGTGCCAACTACAATATGTGGCACGCTCAGGTGTCCTTCACCATCAAGGCCGCCCAATATGGTGACTACATCAAGCCGGGTGCCGCACTGCCGCCGGCGTTCCTTGATGGACCTGTCGATTCGGCCACCGGCAAGAAGGGGGATCCGGTGCCCAACCCTGCTTATGAGAAGTGGATGACTCAGGATCAACAGGTCCTGAGTTATTTGTTCTCCTCGCTGCACAAGGACATCTTCACTCAGGTCTCCTCCGAGACCACGGCGGCCGGGCTGTGGGCTGCGATCCATGCCCAGCACGCCTCGCAGTCCCGCGCTCGCATCATCTCCACGCGGATGGCGCTGGCTACGGCGTCCAAGGGCTCTCTGTCCGTCGCCGATTACTACACCAAGATGAAGGGCCTCGCCGACGACATGGCCTCGGCGAGGAAGAAGTTGGAAGACGACGACATCATCACCTACATCCTCACGGGACTCGGTGAGGAATTTGATTCTGTTATCACTGCCATTGCTAACAGGGTGGAGCTGATCACGGTGCCTGAGCTCTATGCTCAACTCACCGCCCACGAGCAACGGAAGGAGTTGAACTCCGGTTGCGGCTCTCAGAGTTCCGCCAACTCTGCCATGAAGGGCAACCGCAACGGTGGTGCCTTCTCCAACAACAACTCCCGTGGCTGCGGTGGTGGCGTCCGCAGGGGCTTTGGTCGCGGTGGTGGAAACCGTGGCCGTGACGACAACGGCGGCAACGGCAACTCCCGTGGCCGCAACTTTCAAGCTGGCGTCTATTGCCAGATCTGTGGCAAGGAGGGCCACCCTGCGTTTCGCTGCTACAAACGCTTCAACAGCAACTTCAACGGGCCTCCACCGAAAAGCGCCTCCTCTGCCACATCCAGCTCATATGGTGTAGATACGAACTGGTACATGGACAGTGGCGCCACCGACCACATCACCGGTGAGCTCGAGCGGCTCACTACCCGCAACAAGTACCATGGTGGAGACAACGTGCACGCTGCCGACGGTGCATGTATGGAGATTGCCCATATTGGTCATAGTACTGTGCATTCCCCTAGTAGAACGTTCCATCTAAACAATGTCTTGCATGTTCCACAAGCACATAAAAGCCTTTGTTCTGTTAATCAGCTAGCTAAAGATAATCATGTCTATCTTGAATTTCATCCCGATCATTTTTTGATCAAGGAACAGGGGACAAGGAAAACCCTCCACAGCGGCAGATGTGAAGGAGGACTCTACCCGCTGCATGCATCTACCACTTCGTCAAATTCATGTTCATCTTCCAATAAACAAGTCTACAGTGCCATCAAGCCGTCCATCTCCTTGTGGCATCACCGTCTAGGGCATGCTTCCTCCCGTGTAGTCAAGCAAGTCTTAGATCGTCATAGACTTCCTTTCTTTCATGATACCAATAAGTTAGGTGTGTGTGATGCATGTCAGCAAGGCAAAAGTCATCAATTGCCTTATCCAAAGTCTGGTAGTGTGTCAAAAGGTCCCTTGGACCTCATTTTCTCTGATGTTTGGGGTCGTGCCCCTACATCTGTTGGACGCTTTGATTATTATGTGTCATTTATTGATGATTATAGCATGTTTACTTGGATCTATCTGATTCATCAAAAATCTGAAGTTTTCAAGTGCTTTCATGAATTTCAAAGCCTTGTAGAACACCAGTTTGGCCGAAAAGTTCTTGCTGTGCAAACCGATTGGGGAGGTGAATATCAAGCGCTTAATTCCTTTTTCACTCGCATTGGCATCGCCCACCATGTCTCCTGCCCTCACGCACACCATCAAAACGGCTATGCCGAACGTAAACATCGTCACATCGTTGAGGTCGGGCTAACTCTTCTTGCTCATGCCTCTGTTCCTCTTAAGTTTTGGGATGAGGCATTCTTAACTGCCGTTTATCTAATCAATCGACTTCCTTCTAAGGTGATCGACCATGTTACTCCGTTTGAGCGTCTCTGTGGTCAACCCCCAGATTATACTCATCTTCGATTGTTCGGTTGTGCAGTGTGGCCCAACCTTTGTCCCTATAATGCCCGCAAATTGGAGTTTCGCTCCAAGCAGTGCGTGTTTCTTGGCTACAGTAACTTGCACAAAGGGTACAAATGTCTAGATCCGAAACAAGGGCGTGTCTATATCTCGCGCGATGTAGTCTTGATGAGCATGTGTTTCCGTTTGCCTCTCTGCATCCCAACGCTGGCGCCCGTCTCCGCAAAGAAATAGAACTCCTACCAGATATCCTCCTTTCTTCGTCTACTAGCCTCGGGAATTCACAAGTACTTGATCATATTTCGGCTTCTCCTGTGTCTACTAATACCTCTCCTAGCTCTGGAGATTTTGTTCCTACAACAGGTTTTGTTGAAGATGTTCATGGTGTCCATCCTCAACCGGAACATGACGGAGGCCGCTATCATTTTACGTGTCCCCCTCCGGGGCACAGCGCCGGTCTCGAGGTGGATGCTCCGACTGCATCTGCGGGTGGCGGTGCACCTTCCTCGGGCTCCACAGGCTCAGGCGGCAACGCGGCGTCTCCTCATACGCCGGCCTCCGATCCCGTGGCTGTACCAGCCGAGGGTCCGGGATCTTCTACGCCTGAACCAGCGCCACAGCTCTCCGCCCAGGCGCTGCCTCTGCACAGACGGATCCGGTCTCCTCCATCCTGCCACCGAATGCGCCTCCGTCTCCTGTGGAGATCTCCTTGTCGGGATCGTCTACGGCCACAGAAACTGTGCTCCCGCCGCCACCGTCTTCTGCTGGACCTCCTCCAGACGTCCTGGGTATTCGGCAACCTAAGACCTATACTGATGGCACTGTACGGTGGGGGATGCATGGGAGTCGTGCTACTGAAGAACCGACTTCTCTTGCCGCGACTCTCAGTGACAACATTTGGCGTGCCGCCATGGATACTGAGTACCAGGCGCTACTCAAGAACCATACCTGGCATCTCGTGCCCCGTCCTCAGGGTGGCAACATTGTTGGGTGCAAATGGGTGTACAAGGTTAAGCGTAAATCTGATGGCTCTGTTGACCGATACAAAGCTCGTCTTGTGGCCAATGGTTTCAAACAGAGGTATGGCATTGATTATGAAGAAACGTTTAGTCCAGTTGTCAAAGCAGCTACTATTTGTCTTCTTCTTTTTGTTGCTGTGACAAAGGGATGGTCCTTACGTCAACTTGATGTGCAAAATGCCTTTCTTCATGGTATTCTTGATGAAGAGGTGTATATGCAACAACCCCCGGGGTGTACTGATAAAGATCATCCTAGTTTTGTGTGCAAATTGGAAAAGGCCCTCTATGGCTTAAAGCAAGCTCCACGAGCCTGGCATGCACGGCTCAGCAAGAAGCTCCAGGCCCTTGGTTTTGTTCCCTCCAAGTCAGACACATCGTTGTTCTTCTATAATAATGGAGGGTATACTATATTTGTCCTGGTGTATGTTGATGATATAATTGTGGCCAGCTCTTCGTCCTCTGCTACTACTGCTTTGCTCAAGGATCTGCAGGCTGAGTTTGCTTTGAAGGATCTAGGAGATCTCCACTACTTTCTTGGCATTGAGGTTAAGAAAGTGCATGATGGCCTGGTTCTGTCCCAAGAACGTTATGCAACCGATGTATTGACACGGTCAGGCATGCAACATGCTAAGTCTGTCGATACACCCCTCAGCACCTCTGAAAAGCTCAGTCTGACTGCTGGTGATCTTCTTGGACCTGATGATGCTACTTGGTACCGAAGTGTAGTTGGAGCGCTTCAGTACTTAACGCTTACTCGTCCAGATATTTCTTTCTCCGTGAACAAGGTATGTCAGTACCTTCATGCCCCTACTACCATTCACTGGAGTGCTGTAAATCGGATCTTGCGTTATATACGTGGTACAATTCGCTTGGGACTGAAAATCAAGAAGACAAGCTCTATGCTGGTCAGTGCTTTCTCCGACACTGACTGGGCTGGTTGTGTGGATGATCGTCGCTCAACGGGGGGATTTGCTGTCTTCCTTGGCAGTAACCTGATTTCGTGGATGGCTCGCAAGCAAGCTACTGTCTCTCGCTCCAGTACTGAGGCGGAATATAAAGCTCTGGCCAATGCCACTGCTGAGGTTATGTGGGTTCAGAAGCTCCTAAAGGAATTACAACTTCAGTGTCCTCCGACTGCTCGACTGTGGTGTGACAACCTAGGAGCTAAGTATTTATCCACTAATCTGGTGTTTCATGCTCGCACCAAACATATTGAGATTGATTTCCATTTTGTTAGAGAACGTGTAGCTTCTAAACTACTAGAAATCAGATTCATTAATTCCGGAGATCAACTCGCTGATGGTTTCACCAAGGCGCTTTCTGCTGCCAAGCTACAACAGTTTCGATCCAATGTTAGTCTTGTTAGTGGCTAAGATTGAGGGGGAGTGTTAGATAATATTGTTGCTAGTTGTCCTAATGAACCTGGACACCCCAATGTATAGCGTGTGGTTGTAAGGAAGGTTTGTTAGGATAGAGATTGTAGATTGATCACGTCATGATCTGTTGTAATCTTCACCTGTGATGTATGCCACGCAGGGGGCTGTTCCCTGCCTATATAACACGAAGCCCAGAGACCAGAGAAGGTCATCTGGTTCCCCCTAATCTCTTATAGGCTTAACCCACACAAGATACATCTCCAAGCATTGGTTGATGCGTTCTGTCTGACCTTCGGACTGTGCATGACTGGCAATACTCAGGTTGAGTTGAACCCCATATAGCTTGAATAATTCCTTCTGAAAAGTACTGAGAAAGATGGTATCCCAATAAGTCACTATAGTTTTGGTTAACCCATGGTGGCGAACAACATTATCCAAGAATATCCATGCGTTGCCTGAGCTGAGTAGGGATGTCGAATGGCAATGAAGTGGGTTGCTTTGGTCAGTTGATCCACGACCACAGAATGACATTATAGCCTTCATACTTCGGTAATCCTTGAACCAAGTCCATAGAGAGGTCCTGCCACACACTGTGAGGAATGGGAAGAGGCTGAAGGAGACCTGCTGGTTTTGTGTGGGTATGTTTGGCTTGCCGGAAAATCTGGCATTGTGAAACATTACTGTCAACACCCTGTCGAAGACCTTTCCATACAAAGAGGTGCTTGAGATGAATGATATGTTGCATGAGCACCAGAGTAGCCTCTCATAGGACTTGAGTGAAATGCAGCATTGAGTATTGTTTGGACCGCTGAATTGTGTCGAGTCCAAATCCGACTGATGTGGTGAATAAGACCCTCGTGCAAATTGCATCCTTTTGCATCAGGGCTGCCAGGCTGTGAAGAGCTAGCTGCATCAAAAGTATTTGGGTGTAAGTATCAGTGAAATAGGAATTGAGGACCTCATGTATCCATAATGGTTGCACACGAGATGCTGTTTGGAGAACCATTGAATGTGCCACCAGAGACAACACGGCTGCCAAGTTGTCCCTGCCTTTGTGGTAAACTATCTTGAACTGTAGTCCCATCAAACGAGGCATAGCCTTACGCTGCATGTCAGAGTGTATGATGTGTTCGCTCAAGTAGGCCAATGATTTGTGGTCAGTCTTGATGATAAATCCCTGACGCTCCAGGTATTGGCGTCACTTGGTCACTACAATAATGAGGGCGAAGAATGCTTTCTCATATATAGAAAGGTTGCGATGTTTGGCACCAAGAGCTTTACTCAGTAAAGCAATTGGTTGGCCATGTTGCATCAGCACATCCCCCACTCCATCGTCGCAAGCATCTATTGCCACGGTAAAGTGAGAATCAAAATTAGGCAAGGAGAGTACCAGAGTAGTTGCCATTGCTTACTTTAGCTTGCTGAAAGCCAATTGAGCCTCCGCTGGCCAAGGAAACACTTTCTGGCAGAGCAAATTTGTCAAAGGCTTAGTGATGATCCTATAGTGTCGCACAAAAATGGTGATGGTAACCGGTCAGGTCCAAGAAACCCCGGAGTTCTGTGAAAGACTCTGGTGGTTGCCATTTCAACATTCCTGCTGTTTTGGAGGGATCAGTAGCAAACCCTGCTGTCTGACATGATGTGTCCTAGGTATTCCAAGTTGGACTGTCCAAAGGAGCATTAGCTGGCTTTCAGATATAATTTGTGTGTGCGGAGCAACGGAATCAAACATCTGGTTCGGAAACCCTCCTAATTGGTGCCAATCCCGTTCCCATCTCCTGATCGACCGAGGTATTTTGCAAGTGGCCGTGCCGCGCAACCCGAGTCAAATGCCAGACCAACTTCGTCGCCATCGCAGCCAAATCCAAGCGCAACTTACTGAATTTTACATGCAAACACTTCACTTGTATCATAAACAGGAACAACAAAGTGTTACAATACTGTATAGTCTGCCCTTGAGTACTTGCTGCAACGCTTCACTTCCTTGTGCCTGTGTCTTATACTTTTAGTAGGCATTTTGAGAAAATGACCCTGTTACATATCAATGTGCAATGAGCAAAGATAATTGTATTGAGTGAAAAGCAAGAAACAAACATTGCACTTGTCATGCGGGGCCTCCAGTGCAGTGTTAGATAGTCAGCTGCTTTCCTATCTTATGTCTTTTGTCATAGGACTATAGGAACAGGGATTGCTCATTCCTTTACAGAGAGTGGGAGGTGGTGGGGAGGGAGTGGGTAGAGGGGAGATATTGATTAAAAGAACATGATATGACATGACAGTTTATAATACAAAATTCAACCTCAAACTGGATATCTATAAGATATGTATCATTGAAATCTTTTAAAAATAATTCTATGCGTAGTTTCATACTAGGTCATTAAAGAGTAGAAACATCACCGCTTTTGTGTGATGCCATTCAGGAACAAATGACTTGAACAATTTCAAAATGCTTTGATTATTCAAGTTATTATGCATATTTAGAATTCAAGTTATTTCAAAAAGCATGTGTCTTGATGCAAGATACATTAACAGATTTTGCTTTATGTTGTGCAGTGCTTACTTTGCCGTCCTCCTGCTGATGCCCCTCCTCAACATATCAACGCAAAGAAGTTGATCATCTTCTCCCGTAGTTGCAACTTGATAGTGTGTGTGTATTGGGCGATGTATTGCATTTTCACATACCAGCACAACTTCTTTGAGGTAAACTGCCAATCACACCTACTAATATTCTACTACTGTGCATGGATTTCTTGTCTGTTTCATTTAACCTAATTTGAATGGACTGGACCATAATTTCAGGTCGCAAATGTTATTGGTGCTGTTTTCGCTTTCATCACTTTCACACTTCATCTGATATATGCCCTCGAGCCGCAGGCAGCAGGTTAAGCTGACAGTCGACCTAAATTTTAACAAAACTCTAAGCAATTGGGTGGAGATGTTGACTGTTGTCGTATTTCTTTATCTATCCTATTCAAAATTTTGTATATATAGTTCCTTAGCACAAAATGCTTGGACTCAAGACCACGCTGGTATGTGGGGATTGGACTCAGATCACGCTGGGATGTGAGAACATATCAGGGACTCAGATCACGCTGGGATGTGAGGACATATCAGGGATCCCTTTGGTTCAGTTGATGTCTCAGCTTGTGCTGGTCTGATGAATTTTGGTTCAGTTG
>DXKC01015705.1:0-10160 GCA_031170775.1 Cymbopogon citratus
GTGGTCTGCGGCGAGATCGGACGTGGTCTGGAATCGGCTGCTGTGACGCGTACAACTACACCGAGTAGTCTTCCGCTCCATCTGCGCGTCTAGTGGTAATCCCGTGACCTATACTATGCAGTAGATCCTGGTTTATGGGGCGAAATTTTTTGTTTCCTGGCTAGCGTAGCAAACCCCATAACCCTTTAGTTTTAAACCTTGGTAGGGTAAGCATCAACCTAGGTTCTTTAGGGGTAGCGGTCATAAAAAAACCTAGACAGTGATGATGAAAGGGAGGGGCGGTTTGAAGCAGTTCTCAGCCACGCTTGTGGGAATTTAAATGAGAATGTGCTAGACATGGAGAATGATCAAATCATAGATCTCTCTCCTCTCCGCCGCAAGAAAAAATATCATAATGCCAAAAATACAACCAAAGGCAAACTTTCCAAAAAGCCAAAGACCCCTTCAAAAATTATTCTAAAATGAAAGGAGTCTTTTGGAATAGCAGAGGTCTAGCAGACTTGGCTAAACACAGGTTCTTGTCTGAATTAGTTAAGCCACAACCACTTGCTTGGTCTTCTTCTTTCTCATCTTTTTAGAGATTGATTTCACCTAGCCCATGGCATCATCATCTGTATCAGAATTTTTGCTCTGGTTAGAAAGACTGTCCATCATGTCTTCCCAAGCATTCACTGAGAGAAAAGCTCTTGGCTATTGCCCCACTTCCACCTAGGTCCATCCTACAGTCTCTCTCCACAATAGTTTCTTCTTGATTCAGAGTCCCCAATGGTTTCTGTTCCTTAGGTAGACTGAGAGTAGGACACCTAGACTGAGAGTAGGTCCACCACAAAGTGATTTTTATCAGGAACTAGAATAGATGGGTTAGCAGCTTTCTCTTTCTCTGCACTTGACTTGATGTCAGCACTGGCCAATACTGTATTTCTCATACCCCTCTGTAGTGGGGGAACTAGTGTTGTCCATATAAACAAACCCAATGTTGGGGTGAAACACAGATAAAGGCATAGTCATTGAAGTAGAGATAGCTTGATAGCTTTTGGAAGTGTCTCCTTCATTAACAACAGGCTCAAGACTGTCCTTCATGGACTCATCATGGTTAGCATCCATCTCCCTATCCATAATTTCAGTCTTGTCAGATTTGCTTACACCTTTCTTGCTCTTGTCACCCTTGAATCCTTTGTCTTTGTCTTTTTTCTATGAATCATTAGGTTTTCCATGCCCTGGTGGGCCATCTTTGCCCCATTTGGATTCCCCATGAGGCGGCTCTACTTCAAACTTGACAAAGACCCCCACTCCATTAAAGAAGATATCAATTGTCCCCTTATAAGGATTCCTGCATCTGCCTTGAACCCTGAAATACTCCCCTCTTATAAGGCTGAGTTCATCAACAACAAGAGGCTCAGCCACCAGGTTGGCTACCTCTTTCAAAGACTTAGTCTCTTTAGCATAGTCAAGCAGGTTGGAGATCCTAATCTTGGTTGTTTGTAGACTAGATGAAGCAATTGGCTCTAGAGAGGCTTTCAGCAGTTTGCCCTTAAGCCCAATAAGTGACATACCAAAGTCAAACATTTTAGAGTACGTTTGTAGGAAATCTTTGTTAGGAAAGGTCACCATATATTCTTTTTTATACATCTTCCTGACCTTGAAGTCCCATCAAGCCTTGATTAAATTCTTCAATTCCTCATCCACTTTTTCTTCAGTGGCATAGCCTTGGATGATTGTCAACACCCTTGAATTGCTAGTCACCTTGACTTTGGCCTCCATGATGTTGAGTGCATAAAAACCCTGCCCTGGGATGCCATAAGCAAACATCTGAACTTTCCTAGAGACACTTTTACAATCCACAGCCATGTGCCCTTTCTGCTTACACTTGTAGCAAATAGGCTCGTTAGTATAATCTGCTTGGTGATGTCCATAATCTAGACACCTAAAGCATCTAACATCATCAAGATTACTAGGTTAACTGTTGAAGGACATGCCTCTCCTTTGCAATGTCCTTTGGTTGAAACTGGCGATCAGGCTTGGGCCAGATCCCCTACTAGAATTGGTTACCAGTTCTTTGTTGTTGATTTCCAGTCTCTCTGCATTGAACTGTTCTTTCTTCCTAGCTGAATTGCATTCCTATGTGGATCACCCCTGTAATTCTAGAGGCGATTGCCCCCTCCCTGATCCCTCTGGTTGAAAGCGCGAGCTCCTTGCCCATCTATCCTCCTCCCCTTGAATCCCCCTGCTCTACACTATTACCTCTCAGAAGATGTCGTCGGAGGTCTTGTTCTGCTTCCTCCCTGAGCACATCAGACTCGTCCATCCAGTCCTCCTGGCGCTGTATGTTGGCCCTCTAGTTCTCTTGATTCTCCATTTTTTGGTGGATCTTGCAGCTTGTACAAAGAAGGTAGAGAGAGGTTGCGGCAGGGCAGAACCCTAATCTTGTTCGACTAGTATCCAAATCTCCTAACCTCCTCTCTCGTAGCCACATGACTGAAATCCATAGTCAATCTCCTTTTGGGATCTAGTACCACCCTGCCCCAAGCCTAGCAGGGGCCCAAGAGTGCCCCAACTAAACATCCTGGCCTATGCCGGCGCCAAACTCCCAAGCCTGCCGATTCGTACTCTAGTCGGGAGAAGCTTCCAGAACCTTTGGCACCATGGGAGAGCTGGTGTTCATAGCCACCATGGCTGAATTACTCAGCTCTTGCATTCGAGCCATAGAGGCGTCCAACCTCTCATAAGCAAGCTCCAGTTTGCATAAATTAGAATCATCTTGTGATACAACAAACAAATGGCGCTTAATCTCTCCAGCAATTTGATCCCGGACCAACTATTTTCCCCCTTTTGTGGATGGTTGATACCCGATTGCATCCGCAAAATTCCCTTAAATTTTGCGGAATCATCGTCAACCTTGTCGGGACACCCTTGCCCATGCAACAACTTTGCTGAATTGTCGGCCATGGATCCTCTAACAGAGGTATTGAATCCTTCCCTGACAGAGCTCCTCCCTAGAGCTCTGGGGATTCCCCTCACGAAAACCCCTCCTCAGAGCCACCAATCGGACGAGCAATCATGGATGGGTAATGGGACTTACCACTAGTCACCTCCCTCCCAGAATCCGTCGACGAAGCAGATCCATCTAAATCTCATGTACTAGCGTAGTCTGCCGTAGCAGCGAGGGATCCTTCCCCTCATTCTTCGTATGCTGGAGAGTCTCTCCCGCGCTCTTCGACGGCGATCTTGCCAGCGGAGCCCACGACCGAGTTGCATCGGCGGAATCGCCGCTCGACTTCACATCCTCCTCCCTCGGGGCTTGGGCTGAGCCGCATGCGACACACCCTCCCTAAGGTGTTGGGGACTCACCCGCAGCGTGGGATAGCGAGCGGAAGCCATGCAGCAGAGCCAACCGAGGATCCCCTGGGATCGCCGCCGACGTCGCCCTGTCGCCTCTCTGCGGGAACAGGATAGGCATCGTGACCTCGCAAGAGATGTGGGAACACATTCATTCATATTAACCGATAATGAGGGAAAAAATGAAAACAACAACAGAGACCACTTTCACCATCGTTCAGTAAAGGTCATCACCGCTGGTTATACCCGTCATTGGTGAAAGTGGATGGTGAAAACAGTGCTCATCACCGCCATTTCTGAACCAGTGATGATTATCAATACTGGATAGCATCGTACTACCAACATACAGTGATGACATATTTTTAAAACACTTCGTGCCCAGACACTAAGATGGAGTTACCTACCCTCAGCTACCATGCCACACTAGTACATAAATTGAGATTACGAGCGGTTAAAACGTTTCTTCAGTCGCGGCAAATGAGGCCGACACTGACCAAACGATTATAAAGATGGGGCAGCAGCAACAATGGGCTTCTAACTGTCCTAGAAGTAAGGCCAAACATTGTAAAGAAGAAAGACCTTAACATAAGCTAATACATGCAGGAAACCTAGTCTCACTAGTACAAAAACTATGATTAATTACTTACATTTGAAACATGCTGTGGAAATTATGGTACGACTTCTAAACCATAGAACAATAAAATGTGCTACGACCACGGGCCCTCGGTTGAGTTTTATGTATCTTTGGGTTTTCTAAACCCAACAGATGTATTTTGTATAACTTAAAATTTCCCATTTTACTTGCCATCTATGTACTTTACCATAGCGGACTCTAGATCTTTGGGTCGTTGTTTAAGTTGAATATCAATCTGTAGTGTAGGTGTTAGTCCCGCTGTGTAGAGCATTACCTGTTGAGCTGTGGAGAGTCTGTTGACGTTGTTAATTGTCCGTAGAAATTGATTGGTGTATTTGTCTAGTGGACCCAGTCGTCTATTATCAGTGAGGTCGCCCAGATGGTTGTGATGTTAGAGCATCTTCAGCAGTTTGCCAAACTGACTTGTCATCTTCCAAATTTTAGCAAAACAGAAAAATCCGCCCTCCAGCAATTTGCTAAACAGACTTGCCATTTGCCACGGCTTGGCAAAAACCCCCTCCGCGCGCGTATATATGCGCGTGCCGGGTCGACTTGGCAAAGCTGTTTTGATTGTGGTCGCTGTGTTGTCACATCATTGCAGCTGCTACCTGATTTGCTGCTGGTCACTGTGTCGCTCGCTGTGTCGCTGCTGCTTGCGCGTGCTCCTGCCATCGACTGCTTGCGCGTGCTCCTGCTGATCGCCGGCACGAAACGACAGTTGTAGTAGGTGCTGTTCACGGCTTCGGTGATGGGAAACAACAATAGTGTACTGTACATACATGATGACTCGGTGATGGGAAATGACGATACATGTGCATACAGGATGATCTATAAATTCAAAAAATTAAAAAACTATTCACAATACAATTAAATATATTTAGCAAAGACAGTATTCTGCATCACAGTAAAATATAATTCGTCGTAGGTCACGCGAACAAGATCACGGACTACAGGAAAAAAATAAGTCGAGTGCCTCTTTTTTCAAAATTTGCCAAGCCGAAAATGCCAAACTCCTGGAGAGAGCATCTTTTTTAACTTGCCAAATAATTTAGGGAGTTGCCAAAAGATAGAATTTGCTAACTATTTTTTTGCCAAACTGCTGAAGATGCTGTAAGGTGGGCCAAATCATCGGTCAATTGCACCACAAAATTCCGGCTACTGGGTTGGCCTACTTCTCTTTCCCAACGGATAAACCACGTGAGGGCATCGCCTTGGAGACGGAATGCTAACAGGGACATCTAATCCTCCGGCTTGTTTAGCCGAGAGACAAAAAAAATTGTTGCATCTATATATCCACTGGGACGGCTCGTCCTACTCATTGTACTCCAGAAAAAATAACTTCTGCTGTTTTTTTTTTTGACAACGGCAAATTATATTATATTAAGCAGCCAAATTACACAAAGGACCTCGAAAGAGGACCGAAGTACAGCATGGTCCCTGGACTGGACAACTTCTGCTGGTTGTACCGCCGCTTTGGTGGGGATTGATCATCGCGGACAGTTTTGGACAGCTGCAATTCCAGTACGATCGAGATATGGGACCTTGGCTGTTGGGACGTACCTCCTGTTCATTGTTCTGGTGCTGAAGAAATAAAATCTACAATTCTTTCCACCCAATAGGTGGTGAATTCACGTGGATCCTCCATCGCTCCGGTCGAAACGAGGCTTCAAATACTACTTGTGATCCCCATATCAGATTCGGAAGGGGTTTAGGGCTCCGCTTAGGCAGATCCGCGGTGGAGGCCAATCAGTGGCTGGGCGTCGAGACCCGGGTGATGGTGGGCGGCTGCCAGTGACGGTGGGCGGCTGCCGGAAAGGGCGGGCGGCCGGCGGGCAGCGGCAGGCGACAACCGGCTGGCTAAGGATGCAGCCGACAGCGAGCGGCGGTCGAGGGCGGCGGCAGCTCAAGCAGAGAGAGCAAGAGAGGAGTAAAGGGTTAAACCCTAAACTTTACTTGCCGTTCTCAATGATTGTTGTCCCTTATATATGAAGGGGGTTTACAATTGCTAATAGGCTTGACCCAATAGCTCATCCTAAAGAGGTTCTGACTCTGTTAAGTGGGCCTATTGCCCTTCTAATTAACTAACTCATTGCCACCTTACATGGACGTCTATGTGGACGCTTGACGACAGTTACACGTGGACTTTCAAGAAATCAGATAACAATTTTTCAGTGGCAAACTTAGTTGTGGTCATAATTATTCTAAAAATAAATAGAAGGATACGATAGGTTTTGCTTTAACTTTTGGAATTTGGCTACAGAGAACAAGTAAAATTATTTTGGAACAAAAGAAGTACCACTGTGTAAATATGAAGTAGATAAACCATTATGGAAAACAAACTCATTTTTTGCAGTGTTATTTTCACCAGGAAAACAAATGGTACAAAAAGAATTTCTTTTACCATACTAGGATTTCTCACTCCTATTATAAAATTTAGAAAAGCATCAAATCCTTATTTATAGTGTCACGAAATAAGATATAAGAAAGTCTACCATTTATATTAGCCCATCACACGTCAACTCTGAAAAAAATCACCCACTTTCAGTTGTCTGATAACTTTATTGGTGGTGAATCTAATTTTCATATTTGGGCATTTAATTACTTCAGCAGTTCAATCCAATAGTACTACTTTTCCCTCCTATAAGTACCACACAACTTCATATCAGAATTTGTGTACTGAGAAGTTTTCAAGCAGATGCAGGCATTTAGAAGTTCCTCCATCAACTATATCAATCTTGGGTAACTATTTCATATTATGTTTCAGTGAATACCTTCGCAAAATCACATTTTATGTTGACATATAATTATTATTATTTTTGAACTGGGACATATATAATTATTATTATTATTATCGATGCAAATTTGGGCCTTCTAGAAGTAATGTATTGACTGACATATGCAAATTACTTGTAGGCCAGGTAACTGAAAAATGCAAATGAAGATCAAAGTGTTTGTGATCATCGGGATTATTATTGTCATCAATTCATGTACATGTACTCCAAATGTAATAGAAGGGCATGAAATTTCCAAGGATATGCATGGCAAGGAGATTCGCAAACTCATAAATACTGATGGAAGGACTGCCCCAACTGGCGATTCTATAGATCATGTGTGTCCACTTGGGAGCTTTCCTTGCCGCTCGTTGATCCACAATCCTCATGACACTACACAGGATCTTGGTGGACACTAGAAGGTCTATCAGAATGGAAACAGGAACACGAAGTGTCAGTCTAATATTGTGTATTTCTGAACTGTGTTATCATGTGTGGTCATATGTTGCTGTTGGTCACTTGTCACTGAATGGTGTTGTATTTGAAGTTTGTGTTCTGTACTTAAGATAAATGTTAACAAACAAGTTCATTACTATCCATGGTATGAAATAGCAGTTCCTTGATGTATTTAAACAAATAAATCCATTACTTAAGCTCAATAGATTGAACAAGAAAATGCATTGTCTGCCGTAAATGTATCTTTACTAGTGTACTTCCAACAAATCTTGCTAGAATTTTATCTTGAAAGAAGACTGGGTATAGGGTAAACAAATATTTTATTGGGGTGGTCCCAATTCACTTCCAATAGATAATTAATTGCGAAGATTGCATGGACATTGAGCATCCGTGCATAACTCAATTTACTATAAAAAAACATACATACCAGTACTGGCACTATTTTTTGTCTCAGATGCTTTGGAACCGTAATGACAATGTATCACCACCGGTTCATGGCTATAACCAGCAGTGATAGCCTAACTAACAGCGATATGTAGGATTTCACTTCTGAATATTGCTACCACCCATAGTTTTAGATCATTTGCTAGTTCGTGTCTTTGACAATAAGTGAACATGCATTGATATTCCCACAAAATTATTGTTCATAAATTTTTATGTAAATTAAGGCAAACTCTATACCCAAAAGAGTTCAATGATATCAAAAACTTTGTACTTTATTTCTTTCAGTTTGATATAGTATAGGTCTTAAAATATGCAATGTAAGTTCTCATTGTCGGTTTTAGACAAAACCACATCAAAGTTATAGTGCTTGATTAACTCGATGAGATCTACAACGTTACAATTGAGTTTTTTTTTCATTTGATGGTGTTTTAGTGTCAAATGTGCAATACAAATTTCATAAAAGTGGTGTGTTCCAGTGCCGGATCAAGGATTTTTGAGGAGCCTGTGCGAGACACTGCGCCATTCTGGCGCCGGTGCGTGCCTCCCATCATATATTGCAGGTGATTCGAAATCGCCCCGCGACGTGTGGTGGGACCTGGCACTGCCGATGCACGCCTCCTATATCATTGTGGGCGAGTCTGGATGCCTCTTGTGTGGTACTGGAAGGAAAAACTCTCTGGGATATATCCAGACCCCTCCGTAGTTCACGTCCAAAAGAAGTATTGACAAGATAAGAAAAAATAGTGCACATAATTATATACTATTTTAAATTTTTATACTAAAATAATATTTTAGAACACAAGTCCATAGTGTCCTGAAGAATGAAATTTAACAACAAATTCAAGTGAACCATACTAGTACTAGGATAAGCCTAGTACTCCTCTCTGAAATTTGTTATTTTTGTGGTAAAATAAGAACTCAGAAGCCAAGTGGGTGGCATGGTTGCAACCTGGTGAGAGCGGTGATGTCCAACGGTCGTTGTCGCGATGGCTTTCTCCTGTTGCTGCAGCTTGTCCTAGACAGCACCCTCTCACTAGTCCCTGCCTCATTTTGTGTGTACCTAATACTATTACTGCTTGCCGTGTACTACTTCATTTGCGGCATAACTATACGGTGTCAGCAGCCCAGCAAGGGAGCCCGGCCGGCCTCCCAGGGTGGCCTCCGCCGGTGGTATGTTCTAAGGTTCAGTTTGGTTCATTTTGACGAGTGATAAAATCCGCAAATGGATGACGCTAGCTGCTACGGTTACAATTTAATAGAAAGCGAGTTTTGTTTGGTTCACTTTTGCGGAGAGTGAAGTACGGGACGTAACCGTTACCACCACGGGAGACGGGTGAGAAAACGCTTCCCAAGGCTTGCAACGGATACCGCAGCTAATGAGTTACATAACTGGCAAACCAAATGGCAAGTAATGTTATCCAATTCCGTTGTAAACTGTAAGCCAGGAAAAAGCGTGAACCAAACACGATCTAAGAACGTAAGAATTGAAGGTCATGCGATAGGTTTGTAGGCTCTCTTCTATTTAATTGTATGTTGACCGTGGAAACTCTGTATTATATTTGTATGTAGTCAAAGTATAGTATTTAAAATTTCCCTAGTATACATGTACAACACTTCAATACGTGACGGTGACATCTGACCCAGTTTCAATTTATTGATTCAAGTGCTTTCACTAGTAGAGATCTGCACTTCTATTTTTTTAGAAAAGGGAATGTAATTATATTCCAGCCACTGTATCGAACAATGCATATAGCTAATTCTTATTACACCACAAATACCACAAAACCATAGAAATCAAGCACAACGCATACGCATCAAAGCTTTCGGACCTAGTTGCCTCACCAAAGAAAAAAGTGTCACGCACGTCCTCTGGCTGCCAATTAGAACGCCTCCTCGCGACGAAAACAACTCCATCCGCCCTGCCTCACCACGCAGGTCATCTTAGCACCTCCAATCTGCTGGCCATCGCCTCCCATGCCGGCCTCCATGCTAACTTCGTGGACGCCTCTGAAAGCTCTTGTTTGGTTTTGGGTAACTGGTGATACACCAAGTTGCTAATGATTCCACTAAGTGTATGTAGAAAAGATTAGCAACATGTGATGAAGGAGCTAGGTGGATTGGTGATGACCACAAGATCATAGATGGACATGGTGGATATGATGATTGATCAAGCTCTAAAGAGAAGAAAAGAGCTCGTGGAGATCAAGGCAAAAGTATAACTTGATAGGGCCTTTTCAGTTTGGTGATCGAGACACTATAGAGAGTGTGATCACATTTAGGATTGGTAGCCATACTATCAAGAGGGGAAGTCACGGTTACCACGACGTCTAAGTGCCTCTGGGTCTAAATTCATTGCATATGCATTTGTGATCTCGAGCATTAACTTGACCCTTCAAAAATGTTTGTGAAAATGCAAAGACACACTTGCACGAAGTGGTGTACACTTGAGGTGTTGGCACATTTGAGAAGGAGGCGTTTCGAGCTTGTCCCGGCTGTGTTTCAAGCGCCGGACGCGCCTT
>DXKC01015721.1:0-10929 GCA_031170775.1 Cymbopogon citratus
CTGGCCCACTTTCCCTCAACTCTACTGCAAAGGTGAGCTGCTTGGTGGATGTGATATTGTTATCGCTATGCATGACACTGGTGAATTGAAGGATGTTTTTGAGGAGCACAATATTCCCCGCAAACCACAGGGAGGCAAAAATGAAGAAGCAGGTGAACCTGGGTCTGCAACTGAGAAGGGTGGTGCATTTGCTGAACCAATCAGGCTTACTGATGCTCAGAAAGCTCGTTTGGAAAGCCTTATTAATTCCAGCCCAGTGATGGCATTCATCAAGGGTACACCTGAGGAACCAAAGTGTGGGTTCAGTGGGAAGTTGCTTCATATACTTAAGCAAGAGAACATTCCTTTCTCCAGTTTTGACATTCTTTCAGATGATGAGGTTAGACAGGGGCTGAAGGTGCTCTCAAACTGGCCCAGTTACCCTCAACTGTACATAAAAGGTGAACTGGTTGGTGGCTCAGATATAGTGATGGAGATGCATAAGAGTGGTGAGCTGAAGAAGGTCCTGTCTGAGAAAGGGGTTATTCCAAAAGAAAGTCTGGAGGACAGATTGAAGTCCCTGATTTCCTCTGCACCGGTGATGCTTTTCATGAAGGGCACTCCAGATGCTCCTCGTTGCGGCTTCAGTTCAAAGGTTGTGAACGCCTTGAAGAAGGAAGGGATCAGCTTTGGGTCCTTTGACATCTTATCTGACGAGGAAGTTAGACAAGGTCTGAAGACATACTCCAACTGGCCAACCTTTCCCCAACTCTACTACAAATCAGAGCTTATTGGGGGTTGTGATATCATTCTTGAGATGGAGAAGAGCGGAGAGCTGAAGTTGACCCTGTCAGAGTAGACACCTAGCATTCTTGCCTCGCTGGCGTTTCTATCGTATTGCCTGCACACTCTACTATGGCATTTATGCAATGTATTCATAGATCCGCGTTTGGTACTTGTCTGCAGTGCCACATTGCTAGAATTGTGACACCTGCAGAAGGAATAACTTGAGACGCTTGTTCGGTACTGATTGCTCTTATATCACCAGTTTTATTCAGCAGATGGAAGCTTTTTTGTTCGGTACTGATTGCTCTTATATCACCAGTTTTATAGAGTAACTATGAGAACCTGTGTATGTGTAATCGTGTATTGAAGTCATGAAAAATAAGGTTGTAATTTAAAATTAATTTTGAAAGCACTCAAATCAAGCTCAAAACAGATAAGGTGCACAAGCTTAGCATGTATTTTTAAAATTTGGTCGTTAAAGTATTCATTCACGGAGATGTTTTAATTTAGAGACTTGCCAGTTGATACTCCCTCCATTTTTTGTTTGTAGAACGATATTTATTTCCTCCATAATAACACTCGGGACTGTTCTTGACAAAAAAAAATCAGTGAAGTCTTTCTTTATAAAGAAAACAGGTACGGTCGGTGCCGCCCAATACAGCCCTGCGTGACCAAAACCGTGGGTTGTGCCTGCCCATGGTTTCATCAATCGTCAATATCGGTATCGGACGCGCCGTTCAGTTTGAAAAAACTTCGGCGACATGGTGCACGCAAGGTAACAAATGATGATCGAAATGATAATGGCAACTTGCATGTACTACTAGTAATCAAGTAGCCCATGTTTGTTCAGTCGCCTTGCGTAGACTCCATTAACTAGTGTTTATAAGTACTTGTACTGCGTAAATCAGAGCTCCGTGGACTTGTCTGTGGGGTACGAAACTAGTACGAACCGACGGCGGGTTCGTCGCGTCGTGGCTCGTCAAGCTGCTGCTCTCTCGTGGCTACGCCGTCCACGCCACCGTCCGCGATCCATGTACGTCCGTCGTCCATGCTGCTTGCTCTGTTTTCATCAAGCGTGCTGCGTGTGAGTGTGATGGAGATCTCTGCTTATGTATGTATCATCAATCAGGTGATCCGAAGAACGAGTTCCTGATGCAGCTGGACAAGGCATCGGAGAATCTGCGGCTGTTCAAGGCCGACGTGCAGTGCTCGACTCCGACACACTGGCTGCCACGTTCGCCGGGTGCGAGGGGGTCTTCCATATGGCGTCTCCGGTGCCTGGAGGCAAGCTCGTTGACCCTGAGGTTCGATCCAGTACTATTTTGTGCTACCAGCAGTTTACAACATTAATCGAAACTCAAGATTACATCAGTGTACATACGAAGCAACAGGACGAATAGACCAAGCATTCCTTGTACAAAGACACCCGATCTGCTGATATGTTCGGCGTCCATTCCTGAAGATCAGCACTTGCCGGTCAGATTTAAAAGGTTTGGACACCAGTCCCAGGTTGTGACCCTGTTCCATACTCTTTGTGAGTAGGGGCAAAATCGATCGCCAGGTGTAACTATCCTGGTTTTTTGGGGGAGTTGCCACTGCCTATTACCCAAGAGTAAACTCCCATCTTGCTAACACTTCCTCATCCTCCTACTTTACACGAACTAGGTAACGTTGGGAAAAAAAAGGATTTTTTTTAGAGGAATGAAACAAGGATGACAGCTACCAACTATGCTTTCATCTCTGCCAGGAGCCTGAGCCTATTTGGGTAGGGTAAGGATAATTTTTTTATTCAAGACAAATGTTCATGGGAGGGTATGGATACTGAATTATCCATGGAAGTCTTTATCTCAGTTAATCAACTATTAGTAGAAATGAGTGGAACTCATGTTAGAGAGCGAAAAGATATAAAAACTTATTTTTATGCAAATGATTACAAATAATATTGATTTGGAGAGTGAGCTTTAGAAAGACTTTAGAGATGCTCTAATTGTTGTGCACCTTGTGACTTTCTAGAAGAAGCTTCCATGATATGCTCTAGTAATCCTAGGGACTCTGTTGCGATTTATGATTCACAAAGTTTGTTTTTTGTTTTATACTCCCTCTGTTCCAAGATGCAGGTCCAAAGTTAAAATTCTTCTTTCATTTTAACCAAGTTCATGAAAAATACACTAACATCGACATCTTATGAAATTAGTTTTGTTAAATCGCTACCAAAGATGTCTTAGATAGTCTACTTATTTGGTATTGTGGGTGCCAATATATTTTCTATGAACTTATTCTAAGTTAGAGGAATATGAATTAGAACAAAAATAGCAGTCCATAAATAAAACTAAGAAAATCAAACGGATGTGCAAAGGTTTTGTTCGTTACAAAGTGAACTTTTGTTTGTGTTAGCAGTGTTTAATCAACGTATATGAGCAACTGAAAAATTAACTCTCTATTATTCTTTAGTTACTGTCCTTTTGCTAACCTCATCTGTACAGGAAGAGATGATGGCACCAACAGTGAAAGGCACCATGAACGTACTGGAAGCTTGCTCAGCTACGAAAGTGCAGAAATTCGTCCTGGTATCATCCCTGGCTTCTGTCAGTTTTGATCCGAACTGGCCTGAAGATAAACTTATAGATGAGAGTTGCTGGTCAGATAAAGACTTCTGCAAGCAGAATAAGGTCAGAACTCAGAAATGTCATCATGTTACTACTAGTTTACACACCAGAAGCAGCCATATTCTAAAAAAAACACCCCTTCATGATATGTATATGGGCAGAGACTTATGCAGTTAAGTTCAAAAAAAAAAAGAGAGACTTATGCAGTTGCATACTGAGAAATGCAGTTATCTTGGAATTGATAAACTAATGGACAAACAAACTCTAGAATTGTAGCAAGTTCTAATAAAAAGTGACGTTAGGATGAATGCCCTAATAACATGAGTATATTTTACTTGTTGTTATATCAGATTTGGTATGCTCTTGCAAAGACTGAATCAGAAGAGATAGCTCTGGAATATGGCAAAAGGAACGGACTGCATGTTGTTACTCTTTTGCCTGGTCTCGTCTTTGGCCCTCTGTTGCAGACTGTGGTAGTCAACACTAGCAGCAAAGTTCTCGTATATATGATAAAAGGTTATATATACTACTAATACTATTTAACCCTTCTGTTCCCTTAATTATTTGGTACTCGTCTCTGACAATTTTCCTTGTAATTTTGATTCCATTGCAGGAGGTCCTGACACAATGAACAACAAATTCTGGCCCATAGTGGATGTTCGCGATGTTGCCGATGCCTTTCTTCTAGCATATGAGAATGCCGAACCATCTTCGAGATACATATGCTCATTAGACCAAATGGACATAAAAGACTTGTTGGCTGTTATGAAGAGCATGTACCCTGACTACAGTTATGTGGACAAGTAAGTAGTATAGCATATAATATAATACCACCATAAGAAGAGAGGTGTTGACAGCAATGTGACATCTTTAGTATTGAGTATTGACACTTACATATATATTCATATCCAGGATGGTAGATGTTGGAGGTAAGGTTGCAGTTACCACAGGTAAACTGCTGGATTTGGGATGGGAACCAAGGAAACTGGAGGAGACACTAGCAGATAGTGTTGAATGCTACAAAAAGGCTGGCCTTCTTCAGGATGTGAATGGCGAACCTTGCCGGCTACCTTATTTTTACCGCATGAATGCTGAGGAGTGAACTGATCTCCATCACTATTATTCTAGTGTTTGGAAGCCATCAAATGTAATGTTAGATGTGACCCAACCCAGTGCTCATCAGTCAAGGATGCAACTTGTTATTTTGTGCTTCTTCCAGCTGAATTGTAGTGTGCATGCACAACCACAGATAATAAGGCCATTTCAAATCATGTTGACAATCAAAATTGGCAATCTAGAAAAACTAGCTTGAGCTATTATGGGAAGGATTTAATTTCTGAGGTGGGCAGTACGATGTACTGTCTCTGACAAATAATGTCACTGTTAATCGACCATTTTCAGAGCGGAAATACGACTGTGTTTGTAAATCATTTCAAAAAAAAACCCCAAAAAGCTAGTCTTTGGCAATTTGAACCCAATAATAAACCTTCTCCACAACTAGACTCTATACTCTTTTGTGAGTATATCTAGATAGGTATCTTTTATTTTTTATTTTTTGTAATCTTGTATCGATTGAGCCAATGATTTTAAATGAAAAATTTAACTACAAAGTTTTAGGTCTCGTTGAGCTCTACAATTTTGGTAAAGGGTGTGCCTTCATCCGAGATTGTTTCAAAATTTCAAAAATTGGGATATCAAAATATGTAAATTTAAAATAGACTCTAAACAACATCAAATAAAAAATATATCAACAAGAAGCCTGTTGATCAAGTTTGCCACTACAACTTTAGCATTAACCATGTGAACATTGAAGATCATTTATAAATTCTAGATTTTGAAATTCAAAATCTAAGAATTTTAAACACCTATTTGGGACTCTAAACAATTTCAATCAAAAAGTTTTCAACTAAAACACTGTTGATGGTGTAGATTGTGTCAATATGCAATGTTGTTTGGAAATTTTAAATTTCAAACCTCAAATCTATGAACTTAAAATAATATTTCGAACTCTAAACAGTTTCAGATAAAAAACTTCTCAAACTAAAATCTATAGCTCGTGTCAGAGAGATACATTTTTTTTTTATTAAAGTTCATCTTTACTGGACTTCGTATGGAGAAGTTATTGATTTTTTTTTATTTAACTATTTTTAGATGGACCTTTTATGATGTCTGTTAAACGATTTTATTTTTGAAGATGAGTATCTTGAAATGTCTGTATTGAAAAATGATTGACTAATACGGGCGTCCAAAGAAACTGGTATACATATGAAAAACCCCATAATCGCGAGCATGTCTTGAAAAGTATAGATAAACAATAATCATTTTTGTGTGGATAAGGGATGGGGCCAAGACAAAATTGATAAAGCCAGAACACCAGTTCTCTGTGAAAACCGGCTTAGGCACCTAGCCTTTGTTCTTATTTGACACTTGGACCCTTACATCTATGTATCCATAATAAAAGAACAACGTTTGAGGACATCGGCACACTCAGTCCACATGGTACTGACACACCCGACCATGTATGATTAAGGTTTCATTGTGTGTTGTATTTAAGTTTTCCTTTTAAACTTCATGCTCTTACACACATTGTCCCAGTAACTGTATTATTATTATTATTGTGCCATTTTAAGCACTGCAGGTTGCTGCACTTTGATGTGCAACTTTTGAACGAAGTTCTTTGAACTTGTGTTTATCATATATAGCACCACATTTGTTCAAACACTTGTGATCGTATATGCAGAGATCATCTGCGTAACAAGTTGAAAACTTGAAATCCAGTAGTAGTAGTTAAGTTACAAGCTGCTGGAAGCTGGACCCATCACACAGTTTATTGGCTGCAATGTAGCTTGGGCGCTCGGTGTACGCATGCAGATAGATGACGCGGCGTTTGGCGAGTCAGCGGCTCCGAATCGAAGGAGGCGGTGCCGTGCGCGTGATGACAGTGATTGACAGCTGCGTATCCGACTTCCACTTCTCGACCGCCTGCACACAACACATCCAGGTGCTCTGACCGCCGCCGTCGTTGGTTTAGTACCATACCAGAGCATTTCGCTAGACGAGACCAGCTTAACGACCTGCCCGGGCAGCTGCACCTTCGCCGGGCCTCGTAGCGGTGGCCCACGTCATCCCAAGCTTATTTGGGGGCAAAGGTGCTGGCTTTGGAGGAGCGCGGAGCATCGCAGAGACTGGACACGGCATCTTCGGCTCACTGCAGGTTAACTGGTGTGACGGTCAAGATCGTAAATCCAGACGGGCCTGTACGCGGAGGGTGGCTCGCTCCGTCCTCCATCGAACCACCACCTTTTGCTTCTTTCCTATGCCACCGAACGGTCGTGGAGTGTGGCTTGCTCCGGTCCCTGCTCTGCTCTACATTGAACGACCACCTTTTGCTTCTTGCTTCTTGTTACTTGCATGCCGAGTAACAGAGCCAACCATCAGTCTAATCTAATGAATTAAGGGTAGAAGAGTCACTTTAAAAACTAATACATATATTTAGATAAGAAAATAGAATAAAAAGACATGAAATGTCATTATAGCTTAGTACTCACAGTTGAAGTCCTATTTCAGAGAAACGAATGTTACAAATCTTATTTGGGAGAAGCCACCACGATAGAAGTCATATAATAGCACTTTTCTCATTATTTAAGGATACCACAACAAAGCTCTTTCTGTAATCAAGTAAATCTACCACAAAAACTTTTTTCTTATAATGTAAGTTTGTATTTTTGGTCTCGATCTTCTATATCTATGTTTTTTTTTTGACAACAAACACTTCTATATCTATGTTACAAGATGACTTTTGCTGCTCGAACACATCAAGTTCCTTCCATTCCCATACACGGCGCTATGATATCCTTCGGTACAATGAAGTTTTTCTGCACAAAAAGCCATGACACGTATAACTTGTCTGTAATCATGCTTTGGTCTCTTTTATCTTTATGCAAACAATATATATGTGTAACAGAGATCATATCGCTTGTGTGCAACTGCGACGAGAATGATTAAGTTCAGCCAGCACAACGGAGCAGCGCTATGATTGCTTCACCGGGAGCTGCTCTTCATTTGTTATCGCCCTTTATTATTTCCTCTGCCTTTTCTTTAGCTAGCACATTTCATTTTCTTTTTGTGAGAAAGCACATTTCAATTTAACAGCGCCAATAACTTTGCTTTCTATTCCAAAGGGACTATATAACTATAGGATCACAAAACAAAAATATTATCAGCTACTTATTTATTTTGTACAAGAAAGAATTCGATGCATCCATAATTATACAACATGTGTGTGCTACTGGTATAGTGGTATAAGATATAACAATATTCATCTATATAGGGTTCTTGTGGCTCTGTTCGTTTCCCTCCTCCCTGTCCCTGATCTCCATTTCCTACGGCGACCAACTCTCATCGTCGTCGTCGTCTCTTGCAGGCTGGCCGTACATTTTCAAGTTCGCCATTGCCGAGGTCGCTGCCATACGGAAGGACCTTGCAGATCCAACGACCGTCCTGTCCTGCTGGCTGACCTCCCTGCAGACATGGTCCAGCATGGACAGGAAGTCCCTGACCACCATGAATATCCTCAGAGGGTGCGCTTCCTCCTTTGCAGCATCACCATGGAAATACTCAGTGATCTCCTTCACTCTTCCCAGAGCCCTCTCCTCATCGCACCTGACTTGTTTGATCTCCATCTCAGCTTCCTGTAGAAAATCACGCATCCTTGCGAAAAAGTTCTGGCCTTGGGTGCACTGCTTCTCGAGCAGGAGGACAGACTTGATCTTGCCAAGACCGGCCTGAAGCTTGGACACATAGCTGTGCAGCACATCGAAATCCATGCTGGCTGCTTTCTTGACATTCCCGAGCTCAGTGCTCAGCCCAGATACAACTTTCAATCCTTGCTTACGGAACATTTCGTCTTTCACGATGTTTCTGGCTTCATCTCCTATGGCTTTCTCGGATTTTGCATCTTCAGACCGGACGATTTCTTGGACCACAAAGTGCAGCAAGGTGGTTTTGCCATCGGTGCCTTTGACGTCTGCGAGTTTGAGTAGAGTGTCCAGCTTGAAAGCTTTTGCCTGACCACGGTTTGTGCCAACATTCATTCGGTTCCCAGCTTGCAGGACAGCTTCAAGTAGCTTCAGGAACAATCTACTGCCTTTTAAATCATCACAAGCTCCCTGCAGAACCATGCCAATAATGTCAGCTACTCATACATATACAGTGTTGCATCATTGCTAAAATGACACGGAATTTAGAAAGGCTTATAATTTCGCCGATAACTAGACATGCTACTACAGCATTACTATGCCTGAAGCTGTTGCATGGGTTCTGCTGTCAGATGCACATGTGACTGAACTGTGCTGAACTGGCAATGACTGATGGCCAGTGACTGATATGCTATGAACTGTTCAAATCTACAATGTATTTTTTTTTCAAGAACACAACTTCACATGTATTTCATAAGTAGTCAAATCCATGATTCTGAATGAAGAGTTTGTTGAAAAAACAATCACTTTGTTCTGCACTTTGGCAGTTGTGCAGTCTAAAAATTGATAACAAATGACCCATATTAGTTACACTCCTTACAGGCAATAGATAGTAATGATGAATATAAAAAGTCATGATTATACAAACTACTATGCAAAGTGAGCCAGCATACCTCTAAAGTTTCGAAAGATTTCCTGAGGTAATTAATTTCGCTCTCAAAATTTGCTCGATAGAGCATAGCATCAACCCTTTTGAAGGAAAAAGGTATATCAAGCAGTGCCTTGAGAAAACGCTCCGCAGAACCAAGCTTTGATAAGTCCCCAGTAAAGTTTCGAAGCTTCAGTTCTTCCTCTTTTGTAGGAGCCATCTTTACTAAGGTTTCCAACAAATCGGCCCCCAGACATTCAGCATTGCCTGTTTAAGAATGTCAGTAGCAATGAACATTGTGAGTAGAACTAGACAGGAAGGATGCTGTCATGTAGTAGCTGACTGAACATTCTGGAGCAGTATGTACTGCATATTTGTCTTAATTTGAATCAGAAGTCCTCAAATATACTTCAAATACCCATTGATATGAGCATTAAAAGATATTAAGCTTCCAAACATGTTAATTCTAAAACTATTTAGTCCAAAATTACAGTAGTCTGATGTTAGAAATCGAACATTTGTTGCCTGCAGCTATAATATGAAGAATATTATATATGATGCTTGCTGTGAACAGGTTTGCCTAGTTTATTGACAGTGCTCAAGATGAAGAATCAAACTACATGCATAATAAAACGATCTGCTAACAAGTACTCTGAGTTTTGTCAAATTCTGTGATACAATCACATAAGGATTGGATATTCAGAGCTTTCCTGTACAGTCAAATATTTCAGCAAATTATGTTGTTATAAGGTTACCTTTAGAAATCTCCACATCATTACTAGGAGAATTTTTTTAAAGTAAATAACTAGAAGTAATTAACAATAATGGACCAACAACTAAAACATAATAGTCAATCAAAGAATTTCTCACCATCTAGCAGTGCATCAGAGACCTCTTCCAGAGTGACATTCAGAGCGCGCAGCAGGATGGCAATGTTCTGTGCCTTCTTAGGATCAAGGACCTTCTCTTGGGCACTACACTGCGCCGCTCCAGGTTTTCTCAGTGTCTCCCTAGGAGCTGCATTTGCAGCATTGTTCGTGAAAAGCACCTCGATCATGTCCTCATCCAACCTGCCAGAAACTCATGTCAACATCACAATTTCTAATGAATTTAATCATGTGTCTGTCTCTGTTCTGAGAATGCATCTTAACTGGAACGAGTTGGACTTGAGCCGGTCCCAGACCATGTCGCGGTCGGAGCACGCCCGGACCTTGTCCCAGTGCAGCGGCTTCAGCTTCGGACGGGCTTCGTCACCGGCAGGATCATCGTACGTCCGAATCGGCATGCCGTCGTTGTCCTTGTTCGCCGCCATGGCGGGTGCTCTCGGTGCAGCGACACTTGGCCCCTCTGTTTGCTCTAGCTTGTGGAGCCGGCGCGTTGATAACGGTGGCGGCGGAGGTTTTGGGATTGCGTTGGTGCATCTTGGCGCTGGCGGCGGCGGCGGCGGTGGTGGAGGAGGTGGGTTGGAGGGTGCCGAGACCATTTGCTTGATCATATCCGCGGCGGAGCCGGCGGAGAAGCGGGTCCGCGGCAGAGTGCGTCGGGAGCGTGGCGCAGGAGGTGCGGGCGGAGGAGGCGCCGCCACGGTTGGAGTTGGAACGGCCGCGGCGGCGGCCGGCGTCGGTGGGAAGAAATCGCTGGTGAGGCTGGGGAGGCTGCGGCGCGAGGGTGTGGTGGTCCGTGGGCTGGACGCGGTCGCCTCGCTCCACGTCCCGGCGCCCTCGCCGCCGCCGGACCCCGCCGAGCGCTGGCCCGGCGTGTAGTACGCGGCGTCCTCGTCAGACGACCCCGCGCGTCGGAGCGGCGGGAGCGGCCGGAGCTCCGGGCTCGGCACGGTGTCGACGTCGCGGCACATGCCCCGCCTCACGCGCTCCGAGCGTGCCTTCCGGTACGGTGTGGCACCGGCACCCGACGACGACGACCCCGCCGCCGC
>DXKC01015743.1:0-10725 GCA_031170775.1 Cymbopogon citratus
GGTGTCGTGGATCAGAGGCACCGCCGTGACGGTGTTCCCGGACACGGCGGCGGGCAATGCCGGCTTCGAGTACTTCAAGAAGGTGGTGGACTTCCACAAGATCGGGACCACCGCGGCGAAGGTCAGCTTCGCCGGATTCCGGCACGGCAACGTCTGGCTCGCCCTGTTCACGCTCCTCTACGTCGACGTCCTGGACACGACGGGGACAATGTACTCCATGGCCGAGTACGGCGGCTTCCTCCAGGAGGGCGGCGGGTTCGAGGGCGAGTACCGCGCGTTCCTCGTCGACGCCGGCTCGACGGTGCTGAGCGCGGGGCTCGGGAGCACGACGGTGACCACCTACATCGAGTCCACGGCGGGGATCCGGGAAGGTGGGCGGACGGGGCTGACGGCGATCACCGTGGCGGCGTGCTTCCTGGCGTCGCTCTTCTTCGGCCCCCTGCTCATGAGCGTGCCGCCGTGGGCGGTGGGGCCCTCGCTGGTGCTCGTCGGCGCCATGATGATGCGCGTCGCCGCGGACATCGAGTGGGGCGACATGAAGGAGGGCGTCCCGGCGTTCGTGACCATGGCGCTCATGCCGCTGTCCTTCTCCATCGCCTACGGCATCATCGCCGGGCTGGGCGTCTACGTCGCGCTGCACTGGTACGACTGGGCCAGGCACGGGTACGGCAAGCTCAGCGGCGCGCTGGACGAGCGGCGGAACCAGGTGGCCGCCGCCGCAGGCGAAGTCGGCCCGGCGTCGGCGGCGGCGGACGACGTCGTCTGAACGATCTCCGGTGCGATGTGGAAGACCGTAGCAGGCAGTTGGTCGTGCTGGTTAGTAGGCTACCCGTAAAAAATTAAGCAAAAAATGTTGTTTAGTAATTAGTAGGGTGATTATTAGCTTTTTAGCTTGGTCAGTCATGCATCATCACACTGCTTTGGGAGAGTTAGCTTTCAGATGGCATTGCAGCTGCTGGATTATTAGGAGTTGAGATGGGTTGGTGCTGGGCCCCAGTGTAGGTAATGGTAATGGAGTGGGCACAGCTGAGTCTGCTGGGAGATTCTTGATGTGTAAGGAGGTGTTTGTACTTTGACCATCATTGCAGCCTTGTCATTGATTCCCTCCCTTGCTTTAGAGCATGTGGATGTTTGATTGCAACACCTGCACGAGGGCTAGTCCATCAACCCGTACGTTGCGCGGGTCTTATTTATTTTTATTTTATTGGACAATGGTACGGTACATATATATTTATGTGCTAGGAGGTAATAGTTCAAAACAATTTGAGTCATTAATTTATTAAATTTTATGAATCAATTAAATAAACAAATACCAAATAGAGCCGAAGAAAAATCTAACAAAATCATGCAAACGGCGGGAAGAGGAGGCAAATCTTCCCTTCCGACTAGGGTGGCGAGCAGTTGCTCTCTGACCACCCCTACCCGTGCGTGTGGTTTATGTTTTTTTTGGACTAGTTTTAGTTTTGCTATCGCGGCCAAAAACTCATGGCACCCCTTCGCTTCGTTGTTTCTTCTTTCTCTTGGCGGCGACCAGAGACTGTTTCTCGTATGAGTGGCAGTCCCGTACGAGAAGCAGTCGTGGCAGTGGTCGGTCCCAGGGGGCGGTCGAGAGGTGGTCGTGCGGCGGTGGCGGTCAACCCAAACCCATGTGTTTGCCCTCACCTTCGCGCTCCCCTCTAGGATCTCGTCTTCTCCGTCTCCTCAGGCAAGGAATCGTTCCTCGCCGGCGACCTTCCTTCATTCCATCTCGGGTTAGTCTACACGCACCTCACTGGATCCTTCTTCGACCGGATCCGCCACCCATTTGGTTGGTCGAGCGGCAGTCAATCGGCGAATCCGTCATTGATGTTTGTAGGCTGTTGAGATGGGGCCATCCTGAATTGTTACTTTTTATTCTTTGTACAGTGTGGTTTTGTTAGAGTTTGATGAATGCAAGTGATATTGTTGGAAGTAAAGTGTAGATGTTTCCTTCTTATTCAGTGCACATAGTGGTTTTATCAGGATTTTGCTAAATGTAAGCAATACTAGAGCGAGGGGATTGTGTACCACACAGGAGATGCCGAGGTGTATAGTATTGATAACAACTAGGAGTATACCCCACGTGTTGCTGCAGGATTTTCTTAAAAATAAATCTGTTATATACATAGCATTGCTATAGGTGTTTTGTATTATATGTATACATATATGAATTCGACTTGCATGTTATTTTATTATATGATCTAGAAAATATTGGCAAGCTAATAGAGGAAAACTAATAAAATATTTGATTACATTGCATAGGAATGAGTGATGAAACAAATAACGTATCTAGATGACTTGTGTGTTAATATATTAAAGATCTAAAATATTTTACATGATATAGATGATATGGTTATTTTTTAATTAATAAGAGATGACATGGACTTAGTAGAGAATGATATGGACACCTTACATAGAGAGATAGAGCATTTAACAATGTCACTTAGTTGGGAATGATGTGGACACCTTGCATGAAGAGAGAATTCCTCTAGTGGGGTTTATCGTTTATCTTTATAAGAGTAGACTATATCCGGAAAATGTTGCTAGTTGGTAAATAACCTAAAATAAGTTGCTAGTTGGTAAATAACCTAAACTTTACTTTACTACTATTTTTAGTTATCTTGATGGCACTGTGCAAGTTCAGATGTTGGTCTTAATTTCTTTGTGAATTGTCATATATCAAGCAATAGTGTTTGGATTATTAAATTTCTATCAAGTTTTTCTTTTATGATCCTTTTCCTTGTATTGCTTCAGCTAGTGTTCACTTGGCTATGACCTTCATATTCAAATACTAGATAAGTGGTATTCTCTGAAGTGATTACTGATGTTCTAGTGGTCATCGGTTGATGTTCTACTGCTGTTGACTCAATTTGCATGTATTTTTCAAGTACCTTTGAACTCATTTTTTTATATTATTATTTTTTATTGACTTAAAGTGAGCAAGCAGACAATCATGGAGATGAAAACCTTTCATGTTGACTGTGTGCATGTGTGCTTATGTTTCCTAGCTGCAGCTCCTGGCAATGTGGCTGGGCCTCTGTATGACATCTTAGAAGAGGTAATTGAGATCAAGAGTTCGGCCAATGTAGGCTCACTTAAGAATTTTGGAGTAGCGTACCGAGAAATTCTAGTTTTGGTGCATCAACCCTTCACAACTTTGTAGTGCCTATAATATATCAAATTGTAACGTGATGACGTCGGCTAATGTTTGCTTGGCGTAAATTCAATGTTTTTTGTTATTAACCATGTGTTGTCCTGTTAGTAACAAGTTGTGTTGTTCTGCAAGTAACAAGGTGTTGTTCTATTATTATACATTTACATGTTCTCTTAGTAATTATTTTTTTGCACATTGTTGATTAGATGCTTTGCAAATGCTTTGTGCCTCTGATAGAAAACAATGGGATTCTGTTAGAGCCAATGGATTTAGGAATTTTATAGACCTATGTTTTCGTAGACTAGGAATTTTATACACATTTTTAGTTGGGAATAAGGAATTCAAGTATTATTCTCTATACCTAGTCTATCTACCTCTCTGTAATATGCATGGAGTACATTCTCATGACAATAATGATGTCTTGGAAAACAAAGAGGACAAATATGCGAGCTTTGATCACTTTTGTTGACAATTTCAAATGTTGTTCAAATATTAGATAAGTGTTGTTCTGTGTAGAGCTTACTGATGTTTTATGTTGTATTCATTGATTATCGTGTGCTATTGCTTTATTTTTAATTACCTGTTTTGGTTTTTAGTATACAATGTTCCCAAAGTTTTCGAGTGTTGTTCATCTTCTTTTGAACTGATGTTCTTTGTATTCTTCATTGATATTCATAGGGAAGTGAGGGAAGCTATCAAATTTCTAGGTTCTACTAGACTTGAAAAACCTTCTTTTCTAGAAAGGTACATAATCCTACAAATCCAAACCGTCTTCGACTCATCCTTATTGTTTTTATTTAACAATCTTGACACAGTTCTTGTCATTTTTAAAATTATGTGCTCCCAACTATTGTTTTCCTTTGATATGGATCTCAGAAAAATGATAATAATGTTTCAGTTTTTGGTGATAATGATATGCATGGAGCACGTTCTCATGACAATGATGATGCTTTTGAAAGCAAAGAGCATAAATATGTGAGTTCTCATCACTTTTTATTGACAATTTTCTTCTAATGTTCAACTATTATTTAAAAGCAATGGCACTTCTTGATTCAACACAAGATGAAGAAAAGAAGTTTGATAGGTAAGTGATGTTAAAACCTTAGTTCCAAGTCAAACTTTTAATGTTTCCGGTGAATATTTAGATGTTAGTACAAGACATGCAATGTTCTGTACTATATATTTACATGTTCCCTTATTGTAACATTTTCTCATGATTTATAAACTACGGTTTCCAATTTGTTGTATTATGCTTCTGCTTACTTCCAATATATGTTTACTAATTCATTTTGAACTGAATTTCACTGTGTTGTGTTTTAAATGATTAACTCTTGAGTGGGTCAGAATATAATAGTATTTTTATTGGATATAATTATTTTTAAAAACTAATATTATGAAATAATTATTCTGGTTAAGACATTATATCTTTCAATTGGGTGCTCTTAGTAACTATGTCATGTTCAGCTATGCATATTGTGAAGTTCTTAGTAACTAGGTGATGTTCTTCTATGCAAAATGTGATGTTCACTCAGTAACTAGGTGTTTTTCTTCTATGCATAATATATTGTTCTCTTAAAAATATATATTCTTATTGCCAGTGAACCAAGTTATGAAATTAAAACAATCTATTTTTCTTAATGTGTATATATATCCAAGTACTTCATAGATTCTCTATGCTAGAAATTTGAATATGCTCTATTATGTCAATGTAAGAGTTCATATAAAAAAGTTGATGTTTCTTACTATATTTTTCATCTTATAAAAAATTGTTTTTCTTGGAAATGTGTTCAGGCTGATACAATTTGTTTCAAGTTAATTATATATCCAAGTAGATGTGCTCCGGAAACACTTCATCTTCAACAGTTACTTATAGTCAAGAAACAGTTCAAAGTTTTATCGTCGAACAACTTCTCTAGATTCTGTTCTACACTTTATTTTTACATCTTATACTTATTTAATTACGTCAAGAGCTTCGGAATATTTTTTTCATGATGTAAGCTTTGCACTTTAATGGCAAAAGCACTTCAATGCTGCAGTAAAAAAATAATAGTCACTAAGATGTATTTTTTACTTTAGAATTATGTGTAGGACATTTTTTAACGATCTCAAGTCCCTACCAAAATTGTTTGAATTGTTTAGTGTTCACAAAGAAAGTGGTGAAAATTTTTCTTCAGTTTCCGTTCAGTTTTTGTCGGAAGAGAAGATTAGCCAAAAACATTTGAATTCCCAACGATACAGAAACTGAACCGGAAGAAACAGTCCATAGTTGTATGGAATTTTTTTATAATGTTTTTGAATTTCCTGAGCGAAAAGAAACCGTTAGTGAGAGACAAATCACAGAAACATGGAAACATTGATCTTGGGCCCAGCAACACCAAAGATGGCCCAACAACACTAAAAGGAGAAGCGCGACGGAGCTCCCCGCACCTGGTTGGATGGGCACTGCTATCCGATCAGGGCGGAAGGCAGCATGCCCCGGAAGAGGACCCTTGCAGCCGTGATTTTTACACATAGATCATAGTACAAGGCCTTTCCTTTTTTTCGTTTGTGTGTGGTGCACAATGCACCATGTGCATTACCACAAGCCACAAAAAGTTATTATTAAAATTATAGTTTATTTTGGCAAATAATTACGTAGAAAAAGTCATGATTACATAATCAATTAAAAATATGTTACGTGCAAAGCATCGGTATCTTTTTTTTTAGATAATGAAGCAGGCTTTTTGGAAGACACTCATTCCTCTTTGTCTAGGTCGACCAATTGGTGAGCAGTAAAATGTAGTCTAATCTTGCCATCACAAACAAAATGTAACCCAGTAAAAAACAGAATGCTTCTGCACTGTTAAGTTATTGCATACTAACTTCATTGCACTCTTGGTAGCAGTAAAAAACAGAATGCTTTCTGCACTATTATGTAGGAGGGATTTGTTGAGAGCAACAATATAACCGAATTTTCAGTTCATGTCAGTTTATGAACCCCTCTACTCGGATCATGGACCAAGTACTTGTAAGCCACTGTGGAAGTAATCTCGAGAGTGGATTAGCCAAGAATCTGCAACCCCCATCCATTGCTCTGTTGAAATGGATGCAGCACACTTCTGAAATTTTATATGCAGTAAAGGACTTTCCATGCACTTACCTGGCCTTCCTCTTACTGTTCCAAAGCTAATTTGTTACCTCTGATTGATAAGGATGTAGATCACCTCCCAGGATGGAAAGCTTCTCTAATGAATATAGCTGGGTGTCCTAGCCCCGATGGTGCTGACAGCCACTCCTGTTTATCTTATGATTGGTCTTGATCTTCCAATATAGTTTGTCAAGGCCATCGACAAAAATGCAGTCTCTGGTGGGGCCAAGAACAAACCAATGGAGGTAATTTTCTGGTGGCCTGCGAAAGGGTGCAGCATCCACTTGAATTCGGTGGCCTTGGTTTCCATAATCATGGGCTGTGGGCTCAGAAGACAGATCCTTTACAACCATGGGCTGGGCTGTCAGTGCAAGTACAGCAGAATGCAAGCTCTCTTTAATGTGTCTGTGGACTGTATAATTGGTCCTCTCTCTCTCACAAAAAAAAAGGACAGTATAATTGGTAATGGTGATCTTATTCGGTTCTGAGCTGATCGTTGGTTGCACAGAATTACAATGGCAGAATTGGCCCCTGACTTGCAGAAGATGATCTCCAAAGGGTTGTATAGGCAAGACTACCTCAGGCAATTTACAATGGTGCCTGGGTGGCTGATTAATATCACGGGAGCTGTCTTTAACAGTACAGGTGCTAGTTGAGTGTCTGCACTTTTTTTTTGAGAGTAGTATCTGCACATTTTTGGGACTTCGTGGATGGCAGGCATGTCTTTGGAACCAGATATTTGACCAGTACTGTTTGAAACCTCTCCGATTACAGTTCAGCATTTTTTCCAAGTATCTATCAATTTTGTTCCTGCAAAAGAATTTGAAAACTGATCCCCTCTAAAAATGCAAGACAAAGACAGACAATGAGCATGAGACGCAGAAGGTGGGAGGGCTGGCCAATATAAGAAGAACCTGGAGCTCAGGATGAAGATTGCAGAGCTCAAACAGATACAAGAAACCTGACATATTGAGGTGCTTTCATCTTTCACATTGAGTGATCCTACTATCAGCAATTTGATTGTTGATCGAGAACTGTTATGTTGTCAGTTTTGGACATCTTATGTTTGGAATTTTGATCATTTGTCTTCATCTCATGTTTTCACCCTCATTTATTACAGTAGCTGTCCCAATTCACTGACCCAAAGACCGAAACACACAAGTATGCAGGTTTGTGACTTCCAACTTCACTCATATTTGGTGAAATTAGATTGTGTTTCCCATGCTCTTCTCAAAGAGCAATCGAAGGGGTGTGGTGTTTGGGAGTGCAATATCCATATGGTTTCACGCCTCTGATATAGAAACAATTCTTTGGTGGCTGTACCTAGTTTATTTGGCTCTTAAATAATAAAATAAACCCTAATTATAATGAAGGACACACTTTTTAAAAAAACATTGAAAGGAAAGTATACCAATACTTATCTGTCTGCATCTTACATCACAAATATTTGAGCTGTTACCATGATGAATTCAAGATATGGTGACCATTGTTATTTGCTCCAAAAAATGTTGAAAGGTTTTAGTTTGACCTGTAGACATATATAGTATGAAGTACTCATGAATTTTATTTCGATGCTATTTTTTGGGAGAGATTTATCTCAGTGTAACTTTTGTGTTACCGTGGGCATTGCAATGCATGGGCCAGTACCTAGTCAGATCAAAAGTAATCTATACCATTCTCCAAATGCATCTGACAACAAAAGGACAATTTGTGGTATTGTTTGAATTAGATCATACAAGTAACGTTCCACATTACCTTTCTAACTCTATAAAAGAGCGTAAGAATTGGGGGCACCGGTAACAAATCTCCTCCATTGGATGTGTGTAAATTTTCGATCAAACGTTAATTACATAGGGACGTCCTTACCTTACCAGGTGTTTCGCTTCTTCTCTCCGCTGCATGCCCCCGCACAACGAAGCGTTAACAGCTCCGCCACAAAATCCCATAACCGTCCCTCTTTCCAATCTACGCCATGTCCGGTGATCCTCTCCTGATCCGCGCCACCTCTCCATCCCCATCCAACATCATTCCCTCCGCAGTGCAAGAGACCGGCCGGTGTCGTCACACCGGCCACCTCCTGGGAGACGCCGCCTGCAGCTATACAACGGTCGCTGCGGCGCCGTCCTTGGGCGCTACCCATAGCTTCACCTTCTCATCGCGCCGCGCCGCCAAACAGGATCGAGTATTCGAGTGGCAGCAGTAGCGACACTCAGCAGTAGCGACACTCAGCCACTGTGACACAGAGCCAGAGCATCGCCATGGTGCAGATCAACGAGTACGGACCCTACAACTTCGCCTCCGCCGACGGATCTTCGCGGCAGCGGCACGTGTATGCCGCTGGGGTTCGGGTGCACTCTTCCTAACGGCAGCATCATGTTGAATATGTTCCAAATTCATTCCTCAAGATAAAGGCCAGACTTCTGACGAAGCGAAGCGGGGGCCCGTCGCCGGAGGCTTGGGCCGGACCGCATGTTATTTGATTAATAGGTCACCTTCTATTCCACTTAATAAGAAAACTCCCATTGAGGTATGGTATGGTACACCTGCAGATTATTCACAGTTAAAAGTTTTTGGCTGCACTGCTTATGCTCGTGTTGATAATGGAAAACTAGAGCCTAGAGCTATTAAATGTCTTTTTCCTGGTTATAGTTCGGGAGTTAAAGGATATAAATTGTGGAATCCTGAAACAGGAAAGACTTTTATGAGCAGGAGTGTTGTTTTCAATGAATCTGTGATGTTTAATGACAATTTGTCCTCAGATCATGTTCCAAATAATTCTGAAAAGGAGCTGCAGTATATCAGTGTGCAGGTGAAGCATGATGGTGAGGCAGGTGTGCAGGTGGAGCCAGTTGATGATAATGATGATGAAGTTGCTGCTGATGGTGCTCATGATGTTGTTCAGCAAAACTCACCTCCTGATTTGCAGCTAGAGGAGGATGTTCCTATTGCTCATCGCAGGTCCAAGAGGAACTGTGGTGCTCCAAAGCGTCTAATTGAGGAATGTAATTTGACTTACTATGCTTTGAGTTGTGCTGAATAGGTGGAGAATGCTCATGAGTCTGAAGCTTATAAGGATGCTATTGCTTGTGGTGATCGTGAGAAGTGGATTTCAGCTATGCATGATGAGATGCAGTCTCTAGAGAAGAACTGTACTTGGGAGATTGTTTCTTTGCCTAAGAAAAAGAAGACTGTTCGCTGTAAGTGGATCTTCAAAAGAAAGGAGGGTTTAACTCCAGGAGAGCCTCCAAAGTATAAGGCAAGGTTAGTAGTAAAAGGCTACAGTCAAGTTTCTGGTGTTAACTATAATGATATGTTTTCTCCCGTTGTAAAGCATAACACTATCCGTACTTTCTTTAGTATTGTTGCTTCACATGATCTTGAGCTTGAGCAGTTAGATGTGAAGACTGTATTTTTGCATGGTGTTCTTGAGAAGGATATATACATGGACCAGCCAGAAGGGTTCATAGTGCCAGGCAAGAAGAAATTTGTGTGCAAGTTGAAGAGGTCCTTGTGTGGTTTGATGCAGTCCCCTCATCAGTGGAATAAAAGGTTTGATTCATTTATGCTGTCGCATGGTTTTAAGAGGTCAAAATTTGATAGCTGTGTTTACATTAAGCATGTTAATGGATCACCTATATATCTGCTATTATATGTTGATGATATGTTGATTGCTACCAAGAGTACTGTTGAAATCACTAAATTAAAGAAATTGTTGAGTAGTGAGTTTGACATGAAAGATCTTGGTGCTGCTAAGAAGATACTCGGTATGGAAATTACTAGAGACGGAGAATCTGGTTTGTTATTTCTTAGTCAGCAAAATTACATTAAGAAAGTTCTTCAGCGTTTCAACATGCATCATGCTAAGGCTGTTAGTACTTCTATTGCACCTCATTTTAAATTATCAGCTGATCAGTGTCCTAGTACAGATCAAGAGGTTGAATATATATCAAGAGTTCCTTATTCTAGTGCTATTGGGTCTTTGATGTATGCCATGGTTTGCTCTCGTCCAGATTTATCATATGCTATGAGTTTGGTTAGCAGGTATATGTCAAATCCTGGTAAAGAACATTGGGGGCAGTTCAGTGGATTCTTAGGTACCTCAGAGGCACAGCGGATTCTTGTTTGAAGTTTGGCAGAACAAATAAGGGACTTATTGGTTATGTGGATTCAGATTATGCTGCTGATCTGGACAGGCGTAGGTCTCTCACTGGTTATGTGTTCACTATTGGCAGTTGTGCTGTGAGTTGGAGGGCTACTTTGCAGTCTGTTGTTGCATTGTCTACTACTGAAGCAGAATACATGGCTATTTGTGAAGCATTAAAGAAATTAATTTGGCTGAAAGGTTTGTATGCTGAGCTGTGTGGAGATGATTCTTGCATTAATTTATTTTGTGACAGTCAAAGTGCCATTTATCTTACCAAAGATC
>DXKC01015768.1:0-11907 GCA_031170775.1 Cymbopogon citratus
CTCCTCATATTAGTTATGTCTCTGACGCTGACAAAGAGGTTCTCTGGGAAGATATCAAGCTACACTTCACGTTCCAAATAGAGAGCTATCATGACGACGTCATCACCCATGAAAGGTTGGTGGAGCTTATTAAGCACTGGACTATGAAGAAAATGGACACACAATTCTAGAGTTGAAAGAAGAAACTGTATCATAAATACATGAAGAAGGGCGAGACTCCAGAATGGAGCGTAGCTAAGGGCCCGCTCGTAAAGACGAGGCCCTTCTAGGATGACTTTGTGGCGTACAAGACATCGGAAGAGGGTATGAAACGTATAAGAAAGAACCAAAAGAATGTCCATCAAAAGGAATACCACCATAACATGGGATCAGGTGGCTATCCGACAGCGGTGCGTAGGTGGGAACAAGCAGAAGCTAAACTTCTTGAAAAGAATATCAGACCTGAATCAGCCGACTGGCCTAAACGTTTTAGGCGATGGTTCTTAGGTCATGGGGGATCACTGAACCCAACCACTGGAGAAGTGGTTTTTGGCAAAAAAAAACTTGAACAAGCAACATCACGATTGGTTGAAATTCTACAAGCTAAAGCTAGTGTACTTTTCAGGCCCGACAGAGAGAAGGATGAACTCACATATGCCCTCAGAAGGGATGAGCATCCTGGCAGAACAAGAGGCTTCAGGGCGCTTCCGTGGGTGCAAGGTTTCCCTCAGTGAAGAGACACCTACAGAAGTCACCAGAGAAAGAAGGATGAGGATGCACAAAAGCTCCCGATGTTGCAGCAATATGTTATAGATGCACAGAGGCGGGAGGAGGAAATGAAAGTAAGAATCCAACAGGAAATGCAAGAGGAAGTAAGGAGGCAAGTGCAGATACAACTGAGTTCTCGGGGGCTTGCACCACCTCTTGCAACCAACGTTAGCCTCCCTGAACACACGTTGAAAAGCAGTTGTGCTTCGACGGAGCTGCCAAAGCAAGATGATCACTTTCCCGTAGATGATATTGATGCTCTTACACCATGTGAGCTACACATTCCAAAGGATGGTGGCACAATGATGGTGGCTACTGGTCTTATGGGTCCCATAGACCGCACACAACCAACGAGAATCCATAACATAGTAATACCACCTGAATTCGTAAGCGTCTCAGTGGATAAAGCTGCGAATGGTTGTAGGGATGTGCATCTTGAGATTGAGGGGGATGGAGAGAAGATGGTTGGAGAAGCATAGAAGGCATTTATTGTATGGCGCAAGCGCTACATCATTATTCCTGGGAAGCCGGTGCCGCCAACAGAAGTACCACCTCAGCATAGGTACGGATGAAAGTGAATGAAACATAATGCATTATTAGTTTTTATATTAGCGCTTGAATTATTAATGTACTCAGACCTCACTCTTTTTATTTTGTACTCAGACCAGGCTCCCCCAACCTAAGTCCAATAGTCAATTCCCCAGACCAGCACAGTGCTCCATGCGGCGGTTATGATGAAGAAGACATGGCAACATCCCCAGTATCTCCAAGGCGGTCTCCGCCACCGCCGCCGCCAAGTCAATCTGCTCCTCCCGCGGCTCAGGAAACTGCCCCGCCTCCTCCCAAGCAGTCAGGTGCAAACTTGAAGAGAAAGGCTCTTCCCACAACAAAATCATCTGCCCCGCCACCAACGAGGAAGCAGAAAGCCCCCGAGAAAGCAAGGCCTATTCCTAAAAAATTGCCTAGTGAAATGACTAAAGAGGAATTAGATGCTTCAGTGAAGACAACGAATGAACTATTCTTTTCAAAGGCGGACAAGGGGAAGAAGAAAGATGAGCAACCGTGGTTAATAGAACCACATAAACTCAGGACGATGCTGTATGAGAAGCAAAAACAGTGGGAATCTCGTAAGCCCACCTCACCACCATCAGACTATGACCGTACTCTAAGCAAGGAGCTCGAGAAGATGGTTAAAGCCAAAAAGGGTGTTCCACAATGTGGAAAACAAGAATTGCAGTCAGTCCCCCCACTAGTTATTCGTGAGGAATATGGTTCAAATATGAAGCACCTGGGGCACATGGAAATACCTACCGATAAAGAAGTTGACTTGTAGGAACTCTATAACTTTTATGCTATCACTCAGGGCGTCGATATTGTCGAGTTGCTATACCCAACTGCGTCGGTAGTTGATACTTGGAGGAAATATGAGCATGGCAATAGTCTATAGAATCATAAGAAAATGAACTCGGGACGCAAATGTACTTGCTAAACAAATGGTACCTCAAAGCTTGTAAACGGGATGAGGTGGCTCTTTGTATCAGAATTAGAGACAAGCATTGGTCACGTGGCAATGATGTTATGTACATGAAATTCTCTGAGTTACACCAACTATGCCACCTAGACTCTCTCGACAAAACTTTCATTAGCTGCTATTGTCTCTATGAGATGGGATTGATGAGAAGGAGAGGGTGTACTAATATTGGTTTCCTTGATCCACATATCATATACAAAGACCCCAACGTGCCCCAACCAAAATGGCAAGCAGAGGCGACCGGCAACATCAGGAAGTCCTTCGAGAAACTACGCAAAAAGGATTTTATACTCTTCCCCTACAACTTCATGTGCTCTTTAATTTTCCATCATATATTATATAATATATCTATGTTTACTATACCAAAAATTACTTAATGACCGTTATGTGTACATATGCAGTGATCACTGGATATTGTTCGACATCAATCTAAAGGATGCTCGGATTGGCATCTTTGACTCAATGAGAAAAGACCAAAAAGAGTACCAAGATATGATAGATATTATTCAGAGGTAATTGCAGTGTCTCTGGCACAACTATATTATTCTCTATGCATGGCAAATTAACGCTCTAAATTTTGTTTATTTTATTGGGTAGTGTTTGGCAAGAAGTCATTCAGAAACACGGAATAAAAGATCGTGAAGCACCATTCGATATAGTCCCATATAAGGTAATCATTCGCTATGGTCAAACATTCAAATATTGTTTCTATTTATCTATGTTTCTTCATATCAATGTATCTGATGACAAATCTTTTCTCGTAAAGTGGTGCGAACGGCAACCAATCGGAACGAATCTATGTGGATACTATGTTTGCGAGTTCATCAGGTTGAGCTCAAGAAGAAGTCTTCTAGAGAGAGAAAGACAAGAGAGAGAAAAGGTATGTGTATATATATACCAATATTATTTCCTTATTTTATCATTTTTCTTTATATATACACTAATACTTTTTTAATCACAAATTGTAGACTAGTTATTTGCAGGAAAAAAACCTTGGAAATCCACCACATCAAAGCAATGCAGGAGACCATAGCCGGATTCCTTAATGAGCAAGTCTTGGATCCCAACGGCGAGTTCTACTTCAATCCCGAAGAAAAATGGATCCTCGGAGAAGCAGAAGAGTCATGATAAATACACTTTTTGTAATTAAATTTTCAAAGTTTGTATAGACATGTTTGATACTCCAATGCACTTTGTATATACATGTGGTGCTTTAGTATATACTTTAGTTGATTCACTTCCATAAATCTATTAATTTGCAGCGCCAAACGTGTATTAGAAAACATATTTTAAAACCAAAAATAAATTCAGAACTGAAATGAATTTAAAACTAAATAAAAGGGCGCGACCTTTATTCCCAGTTGGTAATACCAACCGAGAATAAAGGGTGCGCCAGGACCAAGGTTTACCTTTATTCCCGGTTTCCAACCTTTTATTCCCAAATGTTTATTCCCGGTTGCACAGCCGGAAGTGGAGGGGGTTTGGAACCGAAAATAAATGCCAGGTCTATACCAGTGCGATCATGTAAGCCATCAGGGAGCCATGTCGAATCATCACGCAGACCACGCCAGCGTACCCGTCCAAAGACGACGAGGCTGATTAATCTGTTTCGCTTATGGCCTGCTTCGGCCACCGGGAGTACGACGACACGCTATCCGACTCCAATACGTGGTCTACATCACCAGGCAGGCCGGCAACCATCCAGGAGGACAAACACATTTACTACAAACAGGTTGATCGACGGTCACGTAGAGTTCAATGCCGACATCCACATACGCAAAGCGCGGTGGAAGAAATTCATCTACATATCGCAATGGCCACCATCAAAGCCTCAGCAGATCCGATCGGCCACAGCAACCTCAACCACAAGATTATCGATGATATTAACCCATATGCAAGATAGCTTTCACGTGTCAGACAAGCAGATCTCTCCAACTCCGCTCAATCTCAGCTGAACACGCCTGAGGGCTCCGCCCCATGCATTGAAGCTCACTCGGCATCGACCTCGACAACTTGGAACCAGAATCGAGTCACGAACAATCCGTCGGACCCCGCGACAACGACACGTCTTCAATAAACAAGGTAAGTATTAATATTTTAATTAATATTTCAGCAACAATTATATACACATCTTCAACATACATACGTCTTTATCACTCTTTACCGACCACTTCTCGAGTGTGCTCGACGTTTAAATTTGCACCAATCTATCGTACATATGCCCTACATAAGTCACAATTAAAACTTTGTTTCTTGCCCGCCGAGAACGGCTTGACAAGGCATTGCTTCGATCCTCTTACGATGTGTTACAGCTCTGCGCTATATGGCACTAGGAGATTTGGTAGTTGCACTCTAACGGTACTAGGTACCTAGTGATCCTGTCCCTCCTACGCTGTTCACAATCGCATCCCTACGTTACCCATGGAGCTAGCCCGCTTCGAGGGCAGGGGTAAAACTTAATTGTCGATATTTTTTCTTCGACTGTACATTAAATATTCAAAATGACATATATGTTATCACCCGCTTAACATGCCTACTTAAAAATACATCAGCCTACTGATTTTTTTCTTTGGAGCTATGTATATTTTATTTGTACATCATGTATTACCGTTTTTTATGTTTATTTTTCAGGAAAGGCCCAATTGCTCGTCTCTTTGGCTTGGTGCCAGGTTACGAGTTACTCTCCTTCCTATACTGCTACTCGGGTTATCACCAGATAGCCCTTTACGAGAAGGATCATCCCAAGACGGCCTTCATCGTACTATTCGGCGACTACTGCTATAAGACTATATCATTCGGTCTTAAAAATGCAAGGGCCACGTATTAACGGGCTATCATGACCTGCCTTGCCGATGAAATCAAAGACAACTTAGGAGAGGCATACGTCGACGACGTGGTGGTGAAAACCAGTCGACGGCTCAGGCCTCCTGTTGCCACGCGTCCCTTCACGCTTCAACGCTGGGAACTCGGCCAGACCACTCCCTTCACGCTTCAACGCTGGGGACTCGGTCAGACCACTCGTCCGACCAGTCGGCCGACCACTCGGTCAGACCACTCGGCCAGACCACTTGGCCAGACTACGCGCGTCTTTCATCGGCAGACCAGTCGATGGCTCAGGCCTCCTGTTGCCACGCGTCAGAGCTGGGGACTCGGCCAGACCACTTGGCCAGACCACGCGCGTCTTTCATCGGCAGACCAGTCGACGGCTCAGGCCTCCTATTGCCACGCATCCCTTCACGCGTCAGACCTGAGAACTCGGCCAGACCACTTGGACAGACCACATGCGTCTTTCCATCGGCAGACCAGTCGACGGCTCAGGCCTCCTGTTGCCACGTTTGCTTCCATGCTAAGAGCTGGGGACTCGGCCAGACCACTCTCGTTGATCGTCAGACATGCCGGTCGACGGTTTAGGCCTCTTGGAGCCGCGGGTTAGTCCTCTACAGCGTCCCGGCCTCGGTCTCAGTGATCAGTGAATAGTTTCTTTCTTGTCATCTCATAAGCTTAACACAACATATTCATCTTCTGTCAACCTTGGGGACTACGTGAGACCACGTCACCTTGCGGTGACTTTGGTCCTATCTCATGTTCTGTCTCCAGGCAGATTGCCCATGTTAGCATTTCAGTGGACTTAACACCATGTGTTAACGTGGGACCACGTCAGCAGGATGTGGGAATCATTTTTTTTCTTCAAGACCATCATGCATCTTTCGACTACGCACCTTCACGACGGAGTCAGTATACAGCCGTTCATGAGAGTTCAAGCTTCACTGCTCAACCAAAGTCAAGACGGTGTTCTCCTCAAGATACATGATGCTCGGGGACTAGCTGTGGGTGTATTAACCCCTATACCCTCACGGCTATCCTTGGGCCGCTCGCTATGAAGGCCCACAAGATCAAGACGTACAGTATAATAGTACCAAATATGCTGTTTTGCTTTTAACTCTGTCCCTTCACGATTTATAAGGAGGGGCAGAGATTTTCTAGACACAACAGATCATATCAGAGATCTCGCATCCCAACTCTTGTAACCACAGCAATACAATCCACAGAGACGCAGGACGTAGGGTATTATGCATCTCGCGGTCCGAACCTGAATAAATCCTTTTGTCCCGTCTTGCATCACGCTCGATCGCTAGCTTTAGGCTGTCCAACACTGAAATAACCACCAAAGGTAACCCCGTGGTGGACTGCCGACTAGCTTTCGTCGACAATCAATTTAGAGAGAGAGAGCTCTAGATAAATGATCCGTAGATAAATGTGTAAGTCCAAACGATTATTCATTGATCCATCCAAAAATTTACAGAGATTATTAAAGGTTGACTTTGTTGATGGCAAAATTAATCATTTAACTACCGTTACATCGACCAGGTCGGGTTATGAAATCGACCAAGCGGGTTCTAGTAGTCCCAGTAAGCCCGAGAGGGGCATGTTATACATACTTTTGTGCCACATCGACTGTAGATTAGCACATGGAAGTCTAATGAAGCTAAGAATACAAGAAAGGTGGTGAAGTTCCAATGCACCTTTGATAAGCATGTGAATAAATCTCCCACAAATAAAAAGAAATGAAAGTAAGATATCGTTTTGGTGTGGTAAAAATTTTCTCATCACTTTCTACCACACCGTGCGATACAACCTCCTCTCCACCCTGCGCAACAATTTGGAAGGTGCGATCTGAGGCACCTCAATCAGCGCGCAACTTTGGAAGGTGTGATCCCGGTCTCGCCACCTTTGCCTCTCCCCGTGCGACACCTTCATGCAGGAAATCTCGCAAAGCAAAGAGGAAAGAGGAAATCTCCACGGCAACCTCGCTTAGGAAATATTTGCCTCCGTGTGCTAGGAATAGGAAAGAGGAAACACCGTGTGTTCTTTATCTCCTGAAAGCACTGGCATCGGCACCTCGCCGCCGGAGACGTTTCGCGTCGTTGGTGCTCCACGCCGCCAATTGCCAACGAGCGCCCAACAAATATGTCACCCTTTATCTCTTCCTTGCGATTAACTTTGATCCCCTTCAAAGATTATGAGTTGTTCACGTGCACACCAAATATCCTTTATTGGATCCGTGCCTGCAATTTTGCATGTGTGCTTTGATCGTCTTCGCATGCTACGTTTATTCAGATCTGATCCAATTACAAGTGTTCTCCGTTCTAGCGTTCAATCACGACGACCTCATGGATTGTTGATGCCGGCACGCCGCCCACATTTTCCTCGCCATGGAACTTTGCAAGACCTCTTGCACGCCGCTGCACCCGACCTCCGTACGTGGCACCCAGGTGGACTACTCAGTCTGCCATAATTTAGAGATGAGTACTCAGTTTGCCATAATCTGAACTTTGCTTCTTCAATGGTGCTTCTGAGCATATAGATACGTGAATACAAACTGGGACATTTCTTTTTTCGAGTTCTAATGATATATAGATATGCAGAGCTCTAATATGTTCTTCTTTGATCGTATAACAATAAAAAGTTTGAAATATTGTTTCTTGTTTTCAGCCTCAAAGTGTGAAATAATTTACTCTGAATTTTGAATATAACTCTGAAATGTTAATATAATTCTTAGAGGAATAAAGGTGGACCCAATTTCGCGTCAAGCTACAGAGATGTGGAGAAGATTGACTGAAGATTGCAAGAATATGAAAAGTTTGAAATATTGTTTCTTGTTTTCAGCTTCATAGTTTGAAATAATTTACTCTAAATTTTGAATATAAATCTGAAATGTTAATATAATTCTTAGAGGAACAAAGGTGGACCCAATTTCACGTCAAGCTACAGAGATGTGGAGAAGATTGACTGAAGATTGCAAGAATATGACTGGGCTGAGGTAATGTTCTGCAATTAACTAATTATCGCATGTTGTTATAAAGATTAATGTCACAGAGTTGAGAGTTCCATTCCTTTTTTCTTCCTGCTTCCCCACTGTCTGAATGTTATGTATACATGTCTTATGTATCTGCAGCATGTTCTCCATGAGCTAGCATCTTCTCCAGTAACATCTCCCTATCTCGGCACAGATTGACGATCCTCGCCGCCTATATTTCCTCCTCACCGCGCCGCCTGTCCTGGTTTTCCCTCCCTCTCCCTACGGTTCATAAATCATAATCCTGCAATAGCCACTGTTCATGATCCGGCACGTGCAGGGGACTGGCTACAACGCATGATGGCTGCGGACTTGGTCTCCACATTATCTTCAGTTATTCATTATTTTTTAGCAGACTAATTTATTTGGTTGCCATTACAATTCAGTAAAGGGCTAAAGGCTTTACCTCCTCTTTTCAGCAAACAAAACTCCACCACAGAAGACATTCATTAGAGTCTTTTTAAAATGCAATCACTGTCCAACAGTTTGGATCAACATATTTACACGTAATAGCTGAAGTAACTTAGGTGGGGAAATGGATGAAAACCCATGAATTTCTGTCATGCAGTACTCATCAGCATGAACTGTGATCAGGCCATTAAAAGCAAATTTGATCCTAGGTACAGGTACATGATCATACTCACAAAATAGTCACCAGCCGATAAGTAACAATTTAGTTTGTACTTCAATTGCCTCATGAATTGAGCTTTCTTATTTTCATCTTATAAAAGCATGTAAATAGGTTTTGTCCGACAAGACAATGGTGCAAAGGATGATCTCTTCTGACCAATCTGGTTAAAGAGGTTGGACTGTTACTTGATGGGATTAACTAACTGTTTTGGACAGCCAGAGAAATGGGAGATGATGTCTGCCATCAAGCGATCCACACTCATTGCTGCTCTGAATGACAAGCTTGAACCTTGGCACCATAGTGAGATGAAGAGGAAGTCAAGAAAGATGTGAAGCCCAAACAAAAAGGGAATTGGAAACTTGGAGATGCCAAAACATTTTGTTCCTAGAAAGGCTGCAAAGATGTGGCTGCTTTGCAGGCACAACTAATAAAGATATTTATTCTTTAGGGGTCTTTTGATGAGGTTAATAAGATGGGAGTTAATAGGATTCAAATCCAATGTATATTTAATAGTACCTTAATATAAACCCAAAGTTAACACTGCATTGGCTTTTTTCCCCTTTAGCGAAACTGTTTAATAGGTTCCATAGGCATATCAAGTTGGTGCTAGAATGACAGTGGCAGGTCTTAAAGCAGCACATGCTAGCTTTCTTCCATGCCATATCTCTCAATAAAATAGTTCTAATGTCCTCATGATGGTGCTGAAATTAGGTGAAGCACCCTTATATATACAGGTGTTCCTGTGCTTCTTCCATATCCAATGAAACCAAAGAATTAAACCAATACTTGCCTATCTGTCTTTAAGCCTATATATGACACTCCGACATGATTGCATTTCGATGGAATCAAAATATGCTTAAAATACCTTTCTTGCTGTTGTTGTGCATTGCATTATTTTGTTAAATTTTAGATAGTTAGAAATGACAGTTGGATCTTGAAGTCACTACAAATTAAATTCCTTCCACAGTTTCAGTCTAGGACTCACAAGAACAACTCAGTCACTGAATAAAAGAAGCTAACACTGATGAGTTCATGAACAAGCCAAATAACAGCTTGCTGCTTTGTATTTTGGCAACACATGTACATGGTGCTGGATGATTGATCGGTATGAACGCCAGGAGAAGCCAGAGGCACCTGATGGGGGGATAGGAGATCGAGATGGTTGTGTGCCGGACTGCGAATAGTGTGTGATCCATGTTTATTGTTATCTTAAATGTCACTTCAACTTTGGTATTTAATTTCATAGTATTGTTATCTTATCATGCGATCCATTTGTTTTTAGTACACAAGTTTAGCTGTACCGTAGCAACGCACGAGCACGAACCTAGTATAAAAAAAAAAGGTTGATTAGTTGAATCGACCACTCAAAAGAGAGTGCACGCTCTGAATTGAGATGATCCGCCCAAACAGACTGCAGTGTCACAAATATCGGCTCCAATTCAGTAACAAGTTGCTCCACGTGTGTCTCGTACGACCAATGTGGGGATCCATTGGAGTTTGGGCGCCATATGCTCCAGCGGCACCTATGCATAGAGAACTGGTTATGTTCCATGATGCTCCATATTTGGGGGTGTGTCTGGTTCATCAGCTCAAAATTTTGAAGCTAAGCATGTGTTTGCTTGATGGTCATTACCAAATATGGGTAAGGAAATAAATGTTAAAGGGACATCTAGATGTAGTAAGCAACCATGTTGAGATTTTTCTTGGTGCCATTGATGGCATCTTAACTAAACTAGATCATGGTTTAGTGAAATTAGTTAAGAGTTATAGTATGCATGACTTATTTTAACTCAAGGAACTCTTCTAATTTTGATGTGGACAACCTTGTGAGGCCTGCTGATTTTTTTTATAAGATTTTGATATTGGTGACCTTACTGTTTTGCCAAACCAACTTAAAGCCTTCATCAAGCATGTTTGTTGACACGCTGAAATAAAATCGTATCTAATTCCACTGCTAGACACGATTGTTAGTTCGTTTTTAAAACAACAAATGAAGTATCACTGTCAGATCAATGAAACAACAAACGAGTTGACAAAATGTGTCCATTTTATTCGTGACCTTAATTCTAGCAACTTTTTCCAAGTTTAGTAGTACATGCAAGAAATTCTTGATTTCTCCTAGCTAGAACAACTCATGATATAGTAGCGCTTTGAAAAACGTATTAAAGAAAAATGTATCTAGACGGGGGTCTTTCTTGTAGTTGTAGTGCAATGCCCTTATCAGATGCATCTGCTTCAACAACAAATGGCTTATCCAGATTAGGCAATGCCAGTACTGGTGCAGTTGTCAGAGCCTGCTTAAGAGCCTAGAATGATTCTTCTTGAGTTTGAGTCCAAACAATTATGGATCCCTTCTTCAGCAGACTAGTAAGAGGCCTTGAGATAATGCCAAAGTTCCTGACAAACTTTCTGTAATAACCTGCATGTCCCAGAAAGCTTCTAACCTCTTTGATATTAGTTGGTGTAGGCCAGCTCTAGACAATGGTTATTTTGCTAGGATCAATGGCAACCCCCTTATAGCAAATGATAGGTCTGTTTCGATTGTCTCGACAAACTCTTCACAATGGTGCACTCTAATTCATCATTTGGAACATTTTTATGGGCAAAATCAGAGTATACCTGCAAAACAAGTAAGAACATCGAAACTCATGGAAAATTGTTAGTTCAAACTCTATTCTATGGTGATGATCTTCATTTTATATCCTTTTTCATAGTTATTTGATGGCTTATTGTTGGGTATTTTAAACGCACACAGAAAAATCCGCAAGCGCACGAATACCGATGTAGCTTTCACCCGGGAGTATTCCAGAGTATCGATTTCCATAGGGAACATGAAGTGTACTAGAAGAATTAAGAACGTTCGAGAAAAGGATAACTATAGGGTAGAGAGGAATTTTAGGGTTTTCTAAGTTGAATGGGTGATCAAAATCAGGCGTACTCTATTTTATTTACTTCGGAGCAGCAGATCCTTTTGAACTCTCGACAAATACTGGGAAAAAGTAGTTGGGAGAAGGCTGCCAAAAACACCAACCCTAATGTGGTGGATTACAAAGGCCGGACAGAGTTGTCACCTCTGGGGCTACCACAACTAACCGGAGGATTGGGCGCAAACTCAGGTAAACCCTAGTCTAGATGCCACGT
>DXKC01015812.1:0-10967 GCA_031170775.1 Cymbopogon citratus
CTTTAAGGATGACAATTTTCCTCACCTTATAGTTTCGTGGAATGCCTCTCTTATTGATGACCTGTTGCAACGAATATTTATATTGGTTCATTGTGTTGTTCTGTTATGTCTAAGTAGGAATTAGAAATCTTGGTAATTGAACTAAATATAATTATAACCTGGTGAAGGTAAGAAGCAAGGAAGAAATGAGTTTGTTATACGCCTCCAACCATCAGAAGCCATGTACATGAAACTAACTGTAAGTCCTGCTACTTCCCTAGGGTCTAATTTATTGTTTTCATCAGTAAAATGTCTTGACATTTCTTTGGAAACTGGACGTCGGATTTGATTATGTAGCAGAATCTCTAATTTATCTTTGAAAACTAAATTGCTGCAGGTTAAGAAGCCTGGGTTGGAAATGGCTACTGAACAAAGTGAACTTGATCTGTCGTATGGGATGCGGTACCAAAATGTCAAAATTCCTGAGGCATATGAACGCCTTATCTTGGATACGTAAGTGCCTTCTTTTTCATCATTCTAACATATCGTTTGTTACAAAGAATTTTTCTCATCATGAAATCGTGGATGACTCTGCATATATCATGTCCTCCGTTGATAACATTGCAACACTTCTTATATGCAAAATTTTGCTTTCTTTATTGCACCTGCACTGATCCATATCCATGTTTCTACAGAATAAGAGGAGACCAGCAGCACTTCGTTCGCAGAGATGAGCTAAAGGTCCGTTTCGTGCCACCCTGCATATTTGTGCCCTCTTGTTGGATCCTTTATCAGCAATAATTCTTTTGTTTCAGTTTTGCTAACACCGGGATCCTTTATCTGCAATAACTTCATTTCTGTTTTGCTCTATCCTCTAACGCTGCACATTTCACTTTTTCAGGCTGCTTGGCAGATTTTCACTCCTTTGCTGCACGACATTGACGACGGCAAGCTTAAGGCCATCCGATATGAACCTGGCAGCCGAGGCCCCAAGGAAGCTGATGAATTAAGCGCGAGAGTTGGATATGTGCAGACCCACGGTTATGTATGGGTACCACCGACCCTTGCATAGAAGAGAATGGCCGTTTCCATGGCCTTACAGGAATTGTGTGTGTGTATCTAGGAAGAGTGCCCTACAATAAAGCTGCGCATATATATTGCCCATTTTCGCTATATTGCCCGGCGTTGTAATAATGTTCTGCTGAATATCTCAACTACGATATGAAATAAAAGCATGTTCCATTCAGTGTGCAATGACCAACGAGTCAGCGACTGAATGCTGTTTAACCCTGCAATAGCAATTCTGAGGAGTTACAAAGTGGGGACAAACATGTTCTGGCAGGCTTCAAGCAGATACTCTACTATCTCTGTTCTAATCATTTTTTTCTAATTTTGTCAAGTTTTTAGAATGATACATTAAGGTTCAAATAAAATATACTATCAAGACATACAGATTTTAAAATATACTATCAAGACATACAGATTTTAACAAAACTTGGTACTGTAGATGTAGATATATAGATCCAGGTTAAAAAAAAAGGTTCGATAATAAATTATTGCCAAAAGGCATCTAGCTGAGTTTTTTTTTTTTAGTTTGGGTTACCATCATCCTATCGTCCTCTGCTGCCGCCGCTCTCCGGGTAACGCTTGGGCTTTGGGAGCACCCCAGCCGTCCGATTTATATCGGGCGGGTCCTGCGTGGCTGTCAGGGAAAACAAAAGTTTAGGGGACTTTTGCGGAGGACGAAACCGAAACCCAAATATCTGGACGCAGACACTGGGCCGAGCTGCTTCTCCGTCCCGCTGAACCGTCGCCTCCGGCTAGCTGCAGGAGCTCGCCGCCGCGCCGAGGCCGAAACAGCCGCCGCGTGTTTGTGAAGCTCTCGAAAAAGGGGCACGCAGCATGAGAGCAGCCGTGAACACACCACCTCCGCACTGCTACTCGCGCCGCCGCGGCAGCGCCACGCTGCTGGATGCGCGCCATGTGTTCGACCACGTGCCGCAGCGGCGCCTGCCGACCCTGGCCGCGGAGATCCGCGCGCGGCCAGTGGCCGCCGCCGCCCGGAGGCCCGCGCGGCGCTCGGCCGCGTCTGCGGTTGCGCCCACCTGTGGTGCCGCTTCAGGTACTGAAATTGGAGCCTTCTCTTGGTTTGTCCCCCTGCCTCAGATAAGCTTGCTGCTCTTGCGACATGCACTTACCTTATGGAGGTATTTGGGCAGTGGTAGCATCATTGGATTGTTTGCGTGTGTTGTTCAATGGCCCTTTAGCTTTTGAGCTATTGGGGGTTTAGGACAGCACTATGTTTTTGTGGCACAAAAGGACAGTGGGTGTTCAAGAATGGGAGCAAGCTTCAGTCTAGCTCGCAACTAAAAAAGTAAGAAATGCTACTAATTATTACTTAACCTGGCCAGGCTACCCCAGGAGTCGTGAGTGTGTTGGGTCTTATCAGTTGAGTTGGGTTGCTCGACTCCTCTATGTTGGGTTTCTTGTCCTGTTTCTTAAAAAAAAGCACATGTTTTCGTTCTCTTTCAAATAAAACTTACATCAAAGCTATTCCTTTTGGAAAAGGATTTGGTGGGTTTGAAATGGTAAGAAACGAAGAGACAGGGAGAAATAAGAGAATAGGACTATAAGCTTCGATGTTCAAAAGTTTGCCTCCATGTAATGTAGGTTTGTTTTCTCATAGATAAAATGAATTCTACTCATCTATTTCGTCATGTTATATTGTTGGCCAGTTGTAGCTCTTGCTTGATTGCCTTAAACCTTAACCCCCTGCAACTAACTGTCCTTACTGTTTTGGTAATCTTTACCTGCCATCAATCCTGGAATTGTACTCATTAACACTTGGCCTTTATTCAGTCATGTGATTTAAGGAGAGTGAGGAATTAAATTTATGGCAACTTTTGGTTTCATACTTTCATTGTCATCTGGGTTGCATCAAAATAGATGGAACAAAATAGCATATATGATGGTTGACCTCAAAGTGAAACTTGACTGATTTGCCTGATAAATGCAACACACTTTGAACTTGGAAAATGCTTAGGTACACGTACAGAAAAATTGAGGCAAGAAAAGTAGTTTTCTTTGTTTTTGATTGTTCTTATTTGTTTGAAACATCAATACATGATATACATCATGGCACTTTACATCCTTGTTGGAGATTGTATCAATTTGCGTGGTGTCGTTGTTCACTTGCTAGAGTTTGCTTCTTTGTAGTGAACATCATTTGCTTGAGAGGCTGGGATCTCTTTAGCTAGCTCTCTCTAATATTTACTTGTCCCAAGCAACGTCTTCTTGCTGAAATTGGGTAAGGTATAAACCCTTGCTTGCAATATTCTACCCCCTGCTTCATTCAAGAAGTGAAGCAAGTTCTTCATATAAATGAAGCATACTATTGTCATGTATTACGCATTCAGCCATTCTTCTTGGGTACTTCCTATATGCTTTTCAAGATAAACGTCTCAGCTTTGTTAAGACATGTCATATCTATCCAAACAACATCATTATCGTCAAGCTTTCTAACCCTTGAGCAGTTCCTCGTTTGTTTAGGACATTCCTGCAAATTCCAGCTGCCTCTTCTTCAACTTCGCGCGTGCGTTTACCTCCGTCTGCATTCTTGCCATCAAGACAGAACTTTGAAGGATATATTCCTCGTAGCTGCTCCAGTTCATCGCTCCAGATCTATAGCCGGTCATCTCCGTTAAATCTATCACGATCTTCAGCTCTCATGGTGTCCTCCCAGCTCACCTCCTCTGACGTAGCCCAACGTTCAGAGGAATGGTTTGCTCTTCGCAAGGACAAGCTCACCACGAGCACCTTCAGTACGGCTTTGGGTTTCTGGGCTGGCAACAGAAGAGCAGAGCTGTGGAATGAGAAAGTGTTTGGAGCAACAGAGATCAAGCTGGCGGATACTGCTAGGTCTGCCATGGACTGGGGGACAAATAATGAAAGTGTAGCCATAGAGCAGTACACAAGCATCACGGGAAGACTGGTGGGCACCCTTGGCTTTGCGGTGCACACCGAGGCCAACTCCGGATGGCTCGGAGCTTCGCCAGATGGAGTCCTTGGGTGCGAACCGGACGGGGGGATCCTGGAAGTCAAGTGCCCATTCAACAAGGGCAAGCCTGAGCTCGCTCTGCCTTGGCGCGCCATGCCTTACTACTACATGCCGCAGGTGCAGGGCCTGATGGAAATCATGGGCAGGGACTGGGTGGAGCTCTACTGCTGGACACCCAACGGCAGCAGCCTGTTCCGGGTGCCGCGGGACCGTGCATACTGGGCGCTCATCCACGAGGTGCTGCGTGACTTCTGGTGGGGCAACGTGGTGCCTGCGCGGGAGCTGTCGATCCTGGGTAAGGACGACGAGGCGAGATCCTTCGAGCCTGAGCCTAAGCACCGGCTCACGAACCTGGTGCTGTATAGGAGCAGGAAGCTGGCCTCCGAGGCCAAGCTATTGTGTATGGATGTTGGCGGCCATGTAGAATTCTTCAAATGAGAAGTTCTGCTGGTGATTGTACACTGTTATGACTATTCTTTAAACTAAATTAACTCACGAATGTGTTACCTTCCAAGCATCCAGTTCTTTTTTTCTGTTTAATAAAGAGTACAATCTTCCACTCACATTTTGTGATAATTTTGTGTGTCCATCAGATTTGATGTATTTGCATTCACTGAAACTATGGATCTGGAAAAGATGTCAGGCTAGAACTTAGTAGAAGGTTAGCTCAGCCTCAGATAATGGATTAGGTGGGTAGGCCAAAATACAACTACAAATGTAACTATTTGTGGTTCTCCTTCTAGCATATGGATACCAAACTGTGTGTCGTGGCACCGGGGATCTCCTGCCTCGTGCCCACTCTAAATTGCAATGCTTTCGGGTTCGGCTTTGCTTTCCCTTGTACGCCAAGGAGACAGCGATTGCCTGCTTCTTGGATATTCTCATTCCCTCCGTCCTTGGAAGTCCAAAACGGCAAAACAGACTGCTCCTCTTATCTATCCATCCACCTGCTGGTTGCTTCCGGCTTCCGAGCTCTCAGGAATACTGTCTCGCCTTGCCTGTGGGACAAGCAAGCCTGTCTGCAACTGCAAACCATCCACGCCTCCATGTGGCCGGCACCTGGCTTGGCAGGTAAGAGCCTAACTTAACCCGGTGCCCCAGAGGCGGACCAGTTCAAAACTCCAAACCAAGGCCGGTAAACTATGTGCTCGGTAGGGCAGCTTTCTGATTATAGCGCAGCATGCCACTACCCTCGGTGGATATTGAGCCATGTGGTCGGGAGCGACCAGCACTAGTTTGGTTCAGCAGTTTTGCAGTTCTATCTATAATTAGAACAGCAGTCAGCACTGCCCTCCTGTCTGTTCTATGGATCTTACCTGTGGTCACGAACGACCAGCATCCAGCAGTCCAGAAAGTTTGTTGGTTCAGCAGATTTGTGGTGTGTCTATAATTAGAACAGCAGTGCTAGACTGCTAGCGTTGCTGAATGCTGATCCAGCGCCCATTCCAGATGTCCAGCGGATATTGCGTTGTTTAAGCGACCGCGCGTCTTTTCTGCCCAGAAGAACGGGACCAGACACTTGGTTCCAGGAGGGAGGCAGCACTCAGTAGCATGAAAACATGGCTGCAAAAACTATAAAGGGAACGCGGACAGAAGCACGCTTCATGTTTCAGCTTTCATCAGCACTAGCAAAGGATGATGGCCACGTATTTCGCCCACCAGCACAACAAAGACGGACACAGTTCCCAGACTTGCCTGAATGGGATAACAGATATAGCCAACAGGGGGAGGAAAAACTGAAAATGTGCACCTGACCAAAACAGGCACCTGATGAGCATCCACAGGCACGAAAAAAATCTAAGTTAGATGTTTTGTCTTTATTTATTGTAACAAATTAGGTGGTACAAAGTTTCTACAAACCAGACAGCAACTATTACACTTGTCAATTGTAAGTAACATAGCACGCAGCCACACAAGTAACATAGGACAGATAGATACATCTGATTTTATTTTGGGGCCAATGAAATCAATTACTTCTGATGTTCCAGGAACATGCAGCATCAAGCCCCGGCCGGGAAAAAAAATTATACTGTTCAACTCCAACACTCCTGAGAAGAGCACTTCATTATTCCAAAAGGAAACATCCCTGAAACAACAATACAAGCAAAGACTCAACAAATAAGCTGAGGCCAGATTCGGAGAGCAGTATTCTAGTTTCATGCATTAACTGAGCTAGTACAAATTTACTGCAAGGACCAGAAGAATATTATAAGTGTATAGCAGTAACCTACCACAATTGTCAGTTGTCACTATTCACTGCTGACACCTTGATAGGGAAAACATACTTTCATCTTCTGGTTTACTGGGTTATACTGTTTTTTTCTTTTTCTTGCAAGCAAAAACAATATATCAGCTGCTGCACCTACACCGATAACAAACTGGTATACCTTTCTCTTTTTTTTCCTTGTTAGAAATACTCAGTCAAAACAACTGATGGATGGGAGCATCAACCAGCAGAGGAAATGCTATGTTAAAAGTAAACTGTATCCATCCATCGAAAATCTATTTTTCTGTGGGGGGTGAATCTTCATACTTCACACAGTCACGGCAAAGGTTCTCTAGAAGAAATGTCTCTTGGAACTCACTGTCTATACATTTCCCACATCGCAAACATCTCGAGATGCAAACAACACATCCTCTGCAAGTGCTAGATCCACTGGCCTTGCATTCCTTTGATGGGCAATCATAGATAAGCTTATAGTTGGGACAAAGAGGACACTTCTCAATATCAAGAGCATATTCATCATGGAGATCAGGTACAAAAGAATCCGGAACATATCCACCATGAAGATCTGGTAAAAGACGATCAGCATGAAAGATTCGAGGCTCCTGTTTGTGTAATGACAGCTCCTTGTCTATTTTCATCAAGGATAACAACTCTTCATATTGCGCTTCTGATGCCGTGACACGATTGGTGACTCTCAACTTCTTGATACCAATATCTGCTTTCATATTGAATGACCTCATATTGTCAATAAGACCCTGATGAGTTATCCGGAAAGCACCAAAAATGCCCAACTGTATCAAAAAATAAATTTAGGCAGTTAGGTAAATGGAGAATTGTGGATTGCCAAAACTGGTAGCACAAGTTCTCCATACCAGTTCAACTTTTATTGCAACAAAACTGAAAGTGTAAAGAAAAGAAAAATTCATGTGAGAAAAAATCCTAAGCTTTAGTTGAAAAATAACTAACCCTTCTTTGTATTCTGCAGCAAAAACATGCAAATTATCTAGTTTGTATTTGAGTTTGTTGTCTGGCAAATATTATACAGACAAATGAAGGTAAATAAAAAATATGTAAAATCCAAGTTCTCAGTTCATCTAACAGATCCAAACAGAGAGTAGCCAACATTCTCGTAGAATAGAAGTATATATATGGTGAATAGATGCCATTTGCAGCCACGTCGATGGGCCCGGAGCATCAGTGTTTGTTGATGTCAGAGCTGATAACCGGCACCAGCAGCGTTGAGCCGTCGAGGCTCGCTGTGGGCTGTGGCTGCTGCCTCCTCCCCAAGGCAGCAGCCATGTTCCACAAATTAATATTAGCACCGAATAACATTAGCTGGATGCTCGAAGCTGTAAGTATTGAAAATGTATCTAGAGCTATACATGATGCAATTCAACAACAGTGTAGAATATTTTCAAGACAGTAACAATCATATAAGATGGTATAGCAATATAACATGCATTGGATTGCCAAGAATCATAAGATAAAAACTAGATTCCTATGGCTATGGAGATGTATCATGAATAAAACAGATCCCTATGGATCACACCATACTAACCTTTGTTAACTGTAGATTATTCTCTAAAACAGCTTTCAATCCCTGATCTGTGATGCTTAGACAGCCCATGAGACTCAGGCACTGCACAGAACCCGGGGACTTCTGTGTCAGGCACAGAAGATCAGCATCAGACACCTTCTTGCCCAATTGCGAGTCAATATGGATGCATCTCCATAAAAAGGGTTCATTCCGGACAGCTGATCGCAGTGACTTGCACACCATCTCAATAGAGAGGATGTCACGTAATCCAAGATAGCTCAAAACAAACATCATTGCTTCATGTGCATCATTTCCCTCCTGGACAGGAGGGACATCAACAATATCACAGCTTGGCAAGGCTGTGTCACAAGAGCTAGATGGGTCCTCTATAACCCCTATAGGCTCTGAGCAGGATGCAGTGGGAGGCAACCGTGAAAATTGTTCCATGCCTCCAGCACCTGATAGCCCTCCAGATACAGAAGAATCCTCAAAACCACCGGTACAGACACCACTCCATGGCTCTGGAGTGAGCACAAAAGCCTGATTCAAGTAATAACTCAGGTCGGCATAGAAATCATCATCGTCACCGCTCCGAAAATGCCCAGCACCAGACATGACAGTGAGGTCCCCGATGTAACTGGCAATCGCAGCTGTGAACGTAGTTTCCAGGTTCATCCCGAAGGGGTCTGTGGGTAAGAGATCCACAGGATCCGACTCATCCACCTCCTCCTCCAGCTCCAGCTCCAGCTCCAGCTCATCCCACCACAACGAATTCACCCCACAGGATGACAGAGGGGAGGCCTCCTCTGACCGGCACCCACAACCAAGCATCATGCCGGCACAATCATCGGTCACCAGGAGCGAGCGTGACGAGCAATTCAGCGCCATAGCCTCCAACCCCTTCCACTACCTCCCTCTATCTCAAAACTCTCTCTCTCTTTTTTCTTTCTTTTTTTCCTTTTTTTTTCTTCTTTTTTTGTTTTGATTTTATCTACAGAGGACGATAGAACACGCGGCCCTAGATCTCCTCAAGAGAACCCTCTATTCCTGGTCCGGGCCGATCAAAAAAACACAATCCCTAGGACCAAAAACTTCACGGAGCAGTCTCGATCAAGGATCCCAATCCAATCCAATAGCAGAGAAGCTAAGCCGCCCAAACAAAAATAATAATCCGAACTCCCTCTACCAATCCACCCCCAAATCTAATCACCCGACATCACCAACACCACTCAGCATGGATAATCACGCCCAAATCGCCAGAAACAAATCAGCACCACAAACAAACACTCCTCCCAGATCCCCGATACAACCAGCAACAGTAACAGTGGGGGAAAAGGGAAACCGAAATCCCCGAACACGGTTCGGCGGCCGGCGGTAAACAGCGATTGGCGAATCGGGCTGCAGATGCAGAGCTCCGAATGGGGCGGCCGGCGGTAGGACGGGCGGTGCGGTGCTAGGATTGGAAGTGGACACGGTGGTGGCGCACGGAAACCCTACGCGGGAGGCGAGCAGGCTATGAGGAGGAGGTGGTGGTGGTGGTGTGGGGGAGGGGGAGGGGGTGGCGTGGGGGTTCCGCGAAAATCTCGAAGCCTCCTCTTCCTTCCTTCCTTGCTTCCTGCCTGCCGTCCCCGCTGGCCGCGCCGCGCGAGGGGAGCGGAGGGGAAGGAGGGGTGGGGAAGGACGAGAGAGGGGGAGGGAGGGTGTGGCAGCCTCTGCTCTGCTCTGGTGGGGGCCGGGGCAGCGGCTGGCGAGGCGAACGCGATCTGGTTTTTCAACTCGCCTTTTCCTTTGCGTTGGTGGTGGGGGATTTCCTCCCGTCCGGACGAGGGATTTCCTGAAGATGACCCGCCCGCGGCCGCGGCCGCGCGCGCGGGTTCGCGCCGTTGGGGTAACGGCGGAGGCGGACCGCGCGAGGCGAGGCGAGGCGAGGCGAGGGTTGGATTGCTGCGTGGTTTTGCTATTTGGAAACTCTACGGGCTTGATTTTGCAATTCTGCATACTTGGAAGGCGATCAAAGAGCGTGAATGTGTTTCCGCTGTGAAAGTGACAATTTTAAATTGTAAATTTATGGTCATTCTAGATTCTAGATGCCGCGGAAGAGCCTGGATGCACAAGGAATTTACTCGTAATTGATATAGATGAAGGTTGATTCACCCCCTCCCAAAAGTGATAGCGCCTAACAAATACACCATATCGGTGTGAGATGAAGTGCAATGTCAAGTGATGCAAGTGAACATAAATGTATTTTTCTTCCAAAAAAAAACTTAGTTTCATCTTGGCACCCCCAAAAGTTTACAACCACTTGTGAAGAAGTAGCTAGATGGAAACATACCTTTTACATATGAGTCTGAGGATTTTGTTTCCTCTAGTTTCCCTAGATCTGATTCTTCTTTTAGATTTGTTGTCCATCTTTTTAAAATCCTCGGACGATATGGAGAAGAGAAAAGCAATAGATGGCCAGACCAACGATTCAGCCAGAATTGAGTGGATGCACTGATTATTGTGCCACCATTCATAATGAAAACAATAGCGAACAAGCAAAATAATAAAAAGGAATCTTCAATAAGCCGGCAATGTTTAGAGAAAGAAAGCGATAAGATTTAGGTTAGTACTATAAGTGTCGCTGGAATATTTGTAGCCCCCTCTTCAAGTCAACGGCGGCGCTGTTATGTTGGAAGACTAGAGTGAAGGAAAAATTTGGTGATGCTAGAGGAGGAGGAAGAAGGGCGGAAAGGCTAGGTTATTATTGAGATGCTTTTGGGATATTTTATCGCAACCTCGGTAAGCCGACGGCGCCAGAGGAAGAAGAAGGGAGGCGAAAAGGCGAGGATACTATTGTGTCACCACCGGCATATTTATAATGAATTTAGTGAAACAGTCGCACCGAAAGAAAAACAAAACACGAAAAAAGCCATAAAAGCATCTATAACGGCTATGATAATGCGGCGGCGCTTTAGGAGCCGGAGATTTAGAAAGATTCGTATTACGACCTCGGTGCCGTCAAAAGAAAATCAGGAGAAAAGCCTTGTCGGTGTTTCGTCCCCGGGGGGGGCCACACCAACGAGTAAATTCGTAATGCGTGCTCCCTAGTCCGGATGGTGATGCAAGAAGGACACGAGATTTATCCTGGTTCGGGCAAAAGAAGGCCCTACGTCCAGCGGGGGAGG
>DXKC01015846.1:0-15856 GCA_031170775.1 Cymbopogon citratus
ATATTCAAATTTGTCATGCTACTGCCAAGTGTGTCAAGCACCTCCACTGCTTTTCCAAGGCCAGCAGTACTAGCTCTACCCAGAATTGAGCTTACTTCTGAAACCTATTTCAACAAGTAAATAAAACATTAAACATGGCATAGGGTCTGGCGATCTCTCTGACCAAGCAGAATTTTCGAACACTTCATGGACAAATAGTTAATGGTGAACATTTCGATTTAGCAATGATAAAAGCCCACACATATTTACATCTTTCCTAGGTTTAGCATATCAATTCATTTTATGAAAGGCTGGAAGTCATGAACAACAACATCCTGGCAGAGTGATAAGGATGCAGGTGAAAACAGCATAAACTGCATTGGATTTGAAGGATGTGCACTCTCAGTCACTCGCAAGTGTGCAGCAGTTCCCACAACAACACTCTAAAAAGGCCTTTTAGCCGATTAATGGTTCATGTTGGTGAATAGCCGAACCCACACGCTCCTATCCAAGGACAAATCTATGGGTATATTCCATCCATACAAGTCCCATTTTTCTTCCTCCCGCCATATCAAAGGATCCCGCTATGCACAAGTGAGGTCTTTGTTGGAAAGTCCAGACCATCTCAACTGGTGTTAGACAAGATTTTCTTCAATTGACAGTACCAGTAGCCCATATGTTGAAGTTAAGTGGCATGGCCGCCTTTCCCCATTACTTTAAAAGCTTTTGGGTTGAATAGGTCTGTATCAGGGCCAAATATCTCGACTCTCAAGTTCAAATCCTAGTGGACGCAATTAAATACTCCTATGAAGTATAAACGAATTGCCCACCTTTCCTCATCAGCTTAAGCTTTTGGGATGAATTGGTTAGTTGCTTGGTCCTTTCTTGTGTGACCACAAATCCAAAGCAACATACAAGTTCATTATAGTAGAGAATAACAAGTGCCTTGCTGCCAAGCACTCAAAGAAGACTTATTAAAATTCACGCAAAGATGTTAGTACATCATCCACTAGTTCAAGATATCATGAAAGGCTAATGCTACAGAAAAAAAAAGGTTCAAAATTCCCATGAGGAAAGTGCACCAATCCCTAAGCAACACTATCAGCAAAAACAAAATACACGGATACAGTTTTTTAGTAGACGAGGCAAGAAAGGATTGATTTAGCTTATAATGCACCAAAGTAAGTACCTTATAATGCACCAAAGTAAGTACTGAAAACTTGCCTTATTCGCCACACCCATCCCCGACTTCTGTGATGGCAACCGTGCCAGTGGTGGTACCCCATCCCATGGCGCTGCAGTAGTATCTGTGGAAGCTTCACGCACTGCAGCTTGCGACACCAATACCGGCAGCGGTGGCGGTGCTGGCTGCTGCTGCTGTTGATGTTGCTCTTCTTGCGTCCTCTTGGCAGCAGCCTCCCCTGCCACAGCTTTCTTCTCCTCCTTCACCACTAGACGGTCATGGTGGTCGACCACCCGGCCGGGGCCGAGCGTAGTGTCGCTGGGTGACTTGTCCACCGCCGACCCCTTGGAGCAAAGGCCCCCCATTTCGTTGCTCCCTCTCCAACCAAACCCTAATCTCTCGGTGCCCACCGGCGGCTCTCACCTCCCACTCACCCAAACGCTCCTGATCCCCGCGCCGCCGCCTCCCATCCGTACCAAGCCTATCCACGCGAAATGAACAAAGGTTCCCCGACCGCGGTACTACACTCCAACCGGTGAAGCTGCCCACCTGCAGAAGCCATGAGAACAGCGCCGCCAAGTCAGCAGAAAGGCGCCAAATTTCTGCAAAGCCAGAGATTTTCTCCGCAAAAACGCATTTTTACCGGAAATTGGCGCGAGGGAACACACCTGCGGCGGGTGGATCGGCGAGGCACGAACGAAATCGGGCGCAGAGGCCCTTACCCTCTCTAAGGGAATAGGTGGATTTGGGGGAAGCGAGAGAGAGGACGCGATGGCCGATGGGCACGCAGGGTGGGTGAGCTCTGCCCCTTCTTGGAGAATGGGGAGTACAGAGAGTAGCCGGGCGTCCACTCCACCAGCGGAGCTGCGGCAGGGGAGGGAGGGTCCAGTGATCCAGTCTCCAGTCCAGTCCACTGCAGCAGGGGAGGCTCCACGTCCACGATGACCAACTGCCGCTGCGCCTGCGCTGCTATGTGCTATTGCCACACGCAGGAGGAGCACGCACAGGCTCAGGCACAGCAGCGGACGCTCATAACGCGGTGTCGCGGCGGCCGTGTCGCCGTCCGTGTGTGTACGCAGTTATTGGTAGAGGTTAGCAATGGCAATTGCAGTGCAGCAGTCATGCTTGCTTATTTATTGTGCGTGCTCCTTCGGATATTTTTTGTTCAGTGCCTTTACCATGCTTGCCTTGGATGCAAATGAACTCGGCGAATGTTTCCTTTTTCATGGAGTTGAAGAAGATAGTTTGTTTGATTAAACGAAGAGACAAGAGTTAAACCGAGATTGGACAGAAGCAGAGACGTTTTTCTCTTTTGTGTATTGGTCTTCTTCAAAACCTTGACTGGAAATATATACCTTAAAACAGTCAAAAGCTATAGCTAGCCGTATTTGATTAGCGTCTAGAGTATATGTTATTATACGATTCGTGTTTCCTCGTTAGCATGTCATGTGCAGCGATGACTTGGATTGTGCAATCGATTTCTTTGACTAGCACTTTGGTTACTCATAAGCCTAAAATATACTACGTAGCTGATGTGATGGTATATATAAAAATATACAAGCACCATTTCTACGTAACCGCGCGTGACTTCCAAAACCTGTTTGTGTTTCTACGATTATATATCGGGCCTATCCGGTAGCACTTGCCAGCCGCTACGGTGACGACATACTAATACACAAAGCAGTAGCTACATCAAACAGTATGTCAGTATATATATCAGCCACAACCACAGCAGCGCTGTCTACCGGCCGACCGAATAATCCCAATCAACTTCTCACATATAGTGTCCAGGACCGCTACTTGCATGGGTTGTTGAAGATTAACCCAGTGCAATGAATCAAAGCATCTCTATTATCATAAACCATATATGAACACTTGCATGTGAGTAGTAGGCTAGCTAGTTGGAGTGTTGGTGCTACCAAACCTAAACCACCATATGATGGACTTGCAGCAGAGGAACAAGAGAACAAACACTCCAGTTAATTAGTATGTGGATATCATGTGGCCAGGAGCGTATATATTGGATTTGCTAATCTATGGCTTAGCCAAAACCATGCAAGATTTTAAGGCAAGCTAATAAACATCGGTCTACACGCGATTCCCAGTCAACTTGAACACCAAACTTTTCTGCTGTCGTGTTCTTGTGTACCAGGTCAACTCTCACACGCCACTTCCTTTAATTTGTCCCCGTAGTATAGTACTCCGTACCATAAGAAAAAGGAGGTGAAAGGAGCCCAATTGTTTCCATCTCGTTATCCGTTACGACGATCAACAGCGATGGAATTAACTTGTCATGCAATACAAAAGATTTACTTCTCTGTCAAGTGCTCTCGACTCGTGGCTCGGCATGGTTGTCGCCTTCTTGGCATAAAAGCACTGCCATTAGAAGTTTCCTGCTAACGCCGGCACTTTACTTTTCTTCGTTTACCTTTTCTGTACGTACGTATGGATTTTATTGATTTTTTTTTTCTAATTACACGGGAATAGATCCACAAATACATTTGCACAATCTCCTCTTGTTCCGGGGTAAGGATGCGAGCTCACTTGTTTGCCGAATCACCTGTTCCACACTGAAACTTTCTTCCTAATGTGACAATGAGATGAGATCTCGGAGGTAGACTCTGCAGTCTGCATATAGCCCAAGTAGCCACTTTGTGAAGAAAAGATCGAGAAAAAAGGACAAAAAGATTCATCTTTTGAATTGAACGGCCGGATGAAATGAAATTACAGTGATCTGAACACTCGCGTGGTCATCGATTCCAAACTTTAGATTGAAGCCTATTACGTTTGTCGCTGCTTGTGAGAGTGATGGATCTTGACGAATCTGGGCAACAAAGTCCCAAATTGTAGCTGTCTTTCTATCTGCCGAAGTGTCAAGGACCTCACAGATCGAGCCTCAGTTCGGTGAAAAGCAAAGTTCACTGAGCTGTTAATTTGGACGGGACGCAACTTTGCATCAATTTCCAAACGAACGAGGTCTGGTTGGCCGTGATTATATTCTTGGTCTGAAAAAAGAAAATATATATAATAGCGTGGCCAGTCTTCAATTAGTTCGGTGCCTTGGATGTATTCTTAGCGTATTCTTTTGTCAGGTACACAGCACATGCACATACATCTACTTTTGGTGAAGTTCTGACACATGAAGAAATAAACTAGATTTGAGGTATATCATCACTAAGCACGTGCACGTGCCTCGATCAGGGAAATGTGAGATCACCTGTGCTGAATAATCTTGGACTCACGCCCTGACATGCATAGTAAACCGACAAAAATCCTGCTAATCCAACTCGTACTAGAAAGGAACTGAAGTGTTGTTACCTCAGTGGTAAATCTATCAATCCTTCGTTGTCGTGAAAGAGATAGTACACAACTACAAGGGTGTTTCCGCTGATCCGCTGAAAATATTATTAATCCCCTGCACTGCACAGGGCTGCTTCATTCCCATATGGATGGAGTTACGAGTAGTAGCTCCTGTCCATGTCTCATAGAAATGAACAAAATGCAAGAAAACCAAATCAACGGCAGCCGGCAATATTCCTTCCTTGGACCAATGATGGCAACCGGCTGCTAAACCCGCGACACATTTGTTGCGAGAACAGACAGCCAACCCCTTTGAAGCGGTCAGGCATACTCAGGCTTTTGAATCGGTCAGGCGCCTCGCGGAATCGCTGTCGCCGCGGCTGCACAGCGCTTGCCATGCGTCAGTGGCTGCAACCGGCTTCCCCGGCGCGGAAGGGCACGCATCACATGTCCGTCCAGTCCATCCATACGCTGTCGAGCCAACACGGCGCACGACCACCGCGCGGCGCGCGCACGGCCCCCACCCCATCGCGTCGAATTATTGTTGGTTTCCGCGGGCACGACCGAGTCCAAAGAGAATAGGACGGACAGGGAGAGATGGACTCGCCGATGGGTGATGTGTGTCCCGGGCGGTTCGCGGTCGTGGCGTACGTCATCTTGCCTCGCGCAAGATTTGACGGCCTTGGCTTGGATCACTTGTGGTGGTTGCCGGTATCCCGGCTGGTACGACGACGACCGCCGTGGCCTTTGCGCGCGCATGGACAAAATGGCGTCCGAGTCTCTCTGGCCGGTTGTGCGCTTGCGCGGGAGGGCGTCGAGCGGAGAGCGAGGCTGGCGAAAAGCGGCGACTGGCAAGGCCATCGGCAGCGCGTCGCCGGTACGGTGGCCGTGGGCGGCGCGGATGATGGAAACGGGGTGGGGACTCGCCGGAGACCGCGCGCCTGAAGCGTGGGGTGCCCGTGCAAGCCGGACCCGGCCGGACTAGCTAGCTACTCGCCGCCGACCGGTTGGCGTGGGCAATGGCGGTGTGGTGTGGTACAGAGCAGAGACAATGGCGCCACGACACGATCGACCGCGCACTGCAATGTCTCGAATCAGACGGCTCTAATCGCTGGCAGTCTCCTGCCCGTTCCTTTCTTTCACGCGTAGTACAGGCCATGGGACCAGAAAACGACGAGACGAGACGACGCTCTCGGTGGCCCGGCCGGACCGGCAGACAGGGCACGCTAAATCTTCCATGCATGGACGTACTTTTTGAGGAATAAAAATCGTGCATGGATGTACACGAAGACAGAACTTGGAATTCCGAATTTCCAACGACGACGACGACCAGCAAGAGTAGTTCAATGGAAAAATAGTTGGTTCGTGGCGACGCTCGAGTGGCTCGTTCGTCGCCACGGCGTCCCTCCGTCGTTGGGGGCGGTCAGACGACCCAACGTGTGCTCCCGGCAGGAAATTGTGAGGTGGCAACACGATCTAACAAAAACTAATGACCTACGCAAAATAGTGTGCGTAGCTGTTTTTTTCTTCTTCTCATTGTTATTGTGGATTTAAACCTTTTCTTTCTTGAAAATATAGTTTATATAATTTTATTTCTTTATTTTATTGTATTGGTTCTCTGTGGTAGTCTCCATCGACACGAAATTAATATAGTCATCATCATGGATAGATGTATCCATTCTCTCTTTCTCGCCGCTCTTACTTCGTAACTCTAGGTTTCGACCAAACTTTGTAACTATCGTCACCAGCTTTTGCTCGGATATAGGCGCGCGCGAGAGAGAGGAAGACAATTAATTAAGTTTTTGGCTTGCACCTATTAATGTCTCTCGCCTTTTTTCCAACACTAGAGAGAGAGAGAGAGACCATTAATTAAGTTTTTGGCTTGCACCTATTAATGTCTCTCATCTTTTTTCCGACACTACATCCAAGTAGTCTCCAAAGCAGTTCGATCAACATTTACAGGTAAACAGAAAGCAGCTTGATCAACATTTACAGTCAACAAAGCTGGATACAAGACCATGATAAAACAAAAGGTTCAGAGTCTGATGCCACCCCAAATTTACCAAGTAGTCTCGAAAGCAGCTCGATCAACATTTACAGTCAACAAAGTTGGATACCAACATCGTACCCAACACTATCTAAAATCCTAAATTTCTATATAATCTTTACACATTTACAGGGTTGACCGTTAAAGGTCTATATATTTTGCAACTGGGATAGATTGCTGGACCTCACCAATTCAGGCTGTGGGCAGAAATTCATAGCGCATATGGGATGTTAGCCCCCTTAGGTTGAGAGGAAGGAAGATATTGTTCTCCTGAAATCAAATGACTTTAGAGCTGATTCTGGTAATGGGCTGCTTCCGGGCACCCACAAGCCACCTCTATGAGGCAGCACAATCTGTTTGTTTACACTCTTATCGCCATTCGTCTCTGTTGTAGGAGATTCCTTCTTTTTCTTCACAAATTCAAAGAACTCCGCAACTTGCCGAGCATATCTTCAAGGAAAATATAAGTAATTGAGTGTAGGATTTTAAAAGCACATGGAGTGTTCAGATAAAGATGCATCAAGTTTTGATATGGAAAAATAAAATCAAGACAAATAAAAGTTTGTCATCACACAATAGTTGCAAGAGAAATCAGATCCCAACATGAGTTCATTCCACGCAAGACTTGGTCTTGGAAAACAGCTCAAATTAATAAATGAAGCAACTATATGTACAGCTGCATTTCAAAGACTTCCAGATTGTTTATGGAGTCACAGAATCAGTATACGTTCATTTATTCATGGTCTAGAAAAGAAACCACAGAAGCACACCTAACCTTCAATCAATTAGTAGTTAGTAAAACTTTAGCAGGCAGGATGCCAAGAAGCAAGAACTTGCAAGTTGCAAATTAGGGCCACGTAAGATGGTCAAATAACAGGAGCCACAAAATAAACTACACTTATAACAACGTCACTAAAAACTTGTTGAATATACTAAAGAAAATTCTCTTGTGGAAACATTAAAGCCAAACCTAACCCCAAAGATATCCAAAAAAAATGACGAGCTTATAATTTACACATTGAGCTAGCAAATCACAGCTAGTCCACAATATCTATATCAGATAGTTAAATTCAAAATACAATACTTTCAGTTTTATATCATGTATTTACAGAGTATTTTACAATTGCTTAGTGAACCACTAGGTACAAAGGACAAAGTTTAAAAGTTGCCTATTCAAATGCTTTAGGGCAAGGTCAATGTCTATAGCGGTATAGCCCGACTCCAGTTTAAGGTGGGCCCAGATAAATAGGCAATAGTTGTTGCATCTGACACAATGTATATGGTTCAATTTGGTCTTAAGTGGGTCCCATGCTATAATTTAAAAACCCACAATTCTCCAATCAACCCCAGCCAATGCACCCCGTCATCCCTTTCTCTTCCGTCTGTTGGCCACGCTCGTATCCCTCCATGGCTCCATGGTTCGTTCCCAATCCTCTCTACACAGCAGTGGTGGACGTGGCTATTCTTAGCTGGAACAGTGGCGGATCTACAGGGGGGGGGTGCTGCCGGGGCTAGAGCCCCCCCCCCCCTAATGAGCCTACTTGTTCATTAAATCACTGCTAATTAGCATTGAATCATCATTAGTTTTTAGCTTTGGCTCTAAATCTTCACTGTTCAGCCCCTCCTTTGTCCCAATCCTAGATCCGCCACTGGCTGGAATCAGAGCCATTGGCTATCAAATCAGAGCTACTGATCATCGCAGCCTCCCACTAGTTCCTGCTCTTCCTACCACACCTGTGCCCGGGCCTCATGGAGCCTGAAGGTCACAACTTGAGTTTTGAAGCATGATGACCTGTGGTGGCAGAGGTGGTCCTCCCTGATCTGCTGTTGGCAACCCTTTCCAGAGCTCCTCTTTCCCATCTGACCAAATCTATATGTGGCGCATGGGATCAGATCTGGCGAGGTCATGGTGGTGGCGCCAAGCTGCCAACACCAACTGCCGAGGCGAGAGCAGAAAGAAATTATTCTGTAATCAGTGCAGCGCACCTTAAAGTTTTTGTTTCCCTTGCGGTGCAGTTCTACAATGTTTATTGCCTAGGAACAGAGCTGCATTTATTGCTCTAAGTTAGCTTCTGCTGCAGGACATTGTGGATGTCCTAGTCAACTTTGCAGCTACAATGATTTGGTTAACAGTAATGGAAAATGAATACATCATTAGCACTTATGAAGTATAGAACTTACTGTTGTTTGGCTTCAATGTCCTTGTTAAAATCAATGTCATGTTCGCAGTCGAGGACAAGAGCAGGAACCTATCCAGAAAGAGCCTCAGCACCTCACCCATGTGACCAAATAATGCCTTACTAGATCATTATGAAAATGAAAAAGGAAGGAGAAAGTTACCTTCTGAATACATGAATGCATGTGATCTCCTTCCAAGTAGAATACCCTATCTCGTATATCCGCAGGCAGGGAGCCCTCCATATGAACTGGAAGCTGACTGACGGACAACACGCCAGAACCTCCTCCCTTGGATGGAAGTAACCAGCTCTCATGTTTCTCATGCAAACCTCGAAGGTAATCAAGAGTAACACCACCCTCCTCTGATCTCTTTCGCACCATCATTCTTTTGTGGCAAGTATCAGGGCTAGCTCTTAGATAAATAAAAGCATCAGGGATAAGACCTGGGAGTGATGACACAACTGGGTCAAACCAAGAGTCATAAATGCTGATCTCCATCTCATTCATCCAGTTTGCTTCATGCACGGCACGAACAAAAACCTGAAAATATCAACAACAAAAAAGCATTCTTCAAAATAGGGAGAGAATTACAAAATAAATACACCAAAAGGTGAAATTCAAATTACATCGAAGCATTTGATCAGTCATCAAGGTAGTTCTTACAACATAGGTAAACCTACCATTCGATCACTGAAGACGCTTCTTTCCATCAGTCGAAGAGGTTTTATTCCACACGCAGATTCCTTCTCTTGCATGACCCTTGTCACAAATACATAATTCTGGAATGTGTATGCATACCTCTGTGGCTCCGCATAGAAAGCATCAAGTATATTGAAGTGTTCAGGGCCAACATCCTGCCACTTAGCAATAGGTTCAGGTACAATTTCTACAAGGTCACGTAGTTCGATAGTTTCATTGGCTATTCTTTGAAGGAAGGTAGTTTTCCCAACACTGATATTCCCTTCTACACAAAAGGTCAGCCTCCTATTTTTAGGAAGCTTAGATGTATCGGTGCCTTTCAGCTCTTCATCAACACTCTCTTTAATGAACAAAGTTATACTCTCAGCATGGCTCTTGTGAATGATGCCAACTGAATTTTGCAAGAACTCAACCATCTTCTCATTAGACTTGCCAAAGAACTGCAACATATCACAAAATTAGCACGAATGACATTGATCTTATATCAAATGAACATCATTGAGAAATTCAGTAAATAGGATCCGCAATAGTCCCACAGCAGGTTTGACAAAATAAACCAAGAGCAAAAGATAGGCATCAAGTGAACCACAAAAGTATTGTGTTCCTGCTGTTTTTCCATATAAATTTCACCACTACAATTAGTCAGATTTTGAAAGTTGCACCAATGAGAAAGTACAATTCTAACATGTCAATCTGTAATGCTTTTAACAGAAAAGATAAGGACACAAGAAATTAGAACATTGTAGTTTATGTTTATCTCATATACACTAAACATGGAACAAATGGTTGGAAGAAGAAACGACATCAATTAAACAATGACAGTATGGGGACCGACTCACAAAATATAGTGTGAGCGGTGAGCCACACGAAATCAGTTTATCCCCTGATTGCTCATGGTGTTGAAGGCTGGCTTTGCAGCTAAAAGTAAATTGGGACATATAATCAGGACGTGATGTAAACTTCTGCAAACCATATAAAAGTATACCAATTCACGATCCCTTGTGTCGGGTACCCAAACAAGGGGTACCCTAAACCGGTGATCAAGGAACAAAACCTCCTATTAAAAAGCCTCCATCCCATAAAAATCAAATGAGGGCCCTACCTCTCAAGACACAATTCGTTCGAGGGTCGAGTCCCTCGATAGGCGTCCGCCTCGCACGAGGGTCGGGTCCCTCGAAAGGACTCCGCCTCGTACGAGGGCTAAACCCCTCGGCGCTCACCCACTGTGCTCGAGGCTTCCCGCCAAGAGAGCTCTCCGCCTCATTCGAGGCTCGACCCCTCGACGCGGTGCTTCACCTACCACCCAGACAAGGGACAGGTGCATTTAATGCCCTCACCAACTCGTGCATAACTCAGTGGCTACAGCAGGCCTCACAGTGGAAAGAGTACACGGTCAAATCACCCTTTTACCGCCCATGCTCGGTCGTAAAGTTACACGAACGTCACTGTAACAGCATGGGTGACACTGCTTTACCATGTCGGGCGCAACACCGTGGTCACGGCCACCCTTGAGGCAAATGGCGACGCGGCCGTACCCCGGGATTCAGGGGGTCAAATCTACCTGCCCCGCGTCGAGGCCCATCCAAGACCCTCGAATCAACCATAGGGGGCTCGGAAGTCAACACAGGTACAACCACCTCCGCCGCGACGGCCGGGACATGACGTCTGCACGGCTCGGACCTCTCGACGGCAATCACGGCTGTCACTGTGGCGCATCAACGAGATCAGGGCCATGCCAGATGCATGCCGCCTACGCATGATAACGTCATCAACTCCATTACCCCTAGGACATTCCTGTAAACCCATGGCCCCTCCTTAGACTATAAAAGGGGACACCTGAGATAGTTTTAGGGGTTCGGCGGTTCCATGAGTCGACAGATTCAACAAGTCCAGAACCCACACAGAGCACATCACTCCCCATGCTTGTAACCCCTACTACAAGCACTTCGGTGCAAGATAATACAGTCTCTCCTCCCCCCACTGGACATAGGGCTTTCTCTTGCCCGAACCAGTATAAATCGTGTGTCCATCTTGCATCGCCATGCAGGGCGGGGACGCGCAGCAATACAAATTCACTAGCCGGTGTTAGGGTCCTCGATCCGAAACATCGACACCTTGCATAATCCGTATATTCCATAAAACAGAGCACAGGAATAGCTCAAAGCACACCTTATCCCTGTAGAACTGCTTGAGCTGCGCCACGTCATCGAATCCCTTGTCCACGAGCTTCCTCAGGTTCCGTGGCCCGACTCCGGGAATGGCGAGCAGCTCCCCAGTTCCCACCAGCGCATCACTCCGACCTCTCTGCTTCCTCTCACCGCCACCCTTCTCCCTCTCCTCCGTGTCGCCCCCGCGCCTGGCCGCCTCGGAGCAGAGTCCCCGCCTGCCCCCAGCGTCACAGCGCAGCCACGGCGGCGCGCGGATGCGTCCAGGGTTTGCGCCGGGGCACGTGGGTACGAACGGGATACCAGCCAGAGCCAGGCGCAGCGTGGGCATGCGTGGGGAGGAGAGCAGCAGCGGGGCCGCGGCGGCGGCGAGGAAGGAGGCGGCGCGTGGCAGGAGCTTGTGCATCGCTGGCTGCGGCGACGGCGGGCTCGGGGCTCATCAATGGCGCGTGGCAGGTTCCGGTTGAGGCCGCTGGGCCGGCCCACGCGGGTGCGGCTGTGATGGCGAGTAGCGCGGGGCTAGGGTTTTGGTGGGGATGTCGTCCGCCCCGCCATGAGTCAGGTAATCTGGTTGCTGCTGCTGCCTTGTCGGAGGAAGAGGAATTGGCGCACGAGTGGTCTACGGGGCCAACGTGAGTCGTGGTCCACGAGAAATCAGATCGCTTACGGAGTACTAGACGATTATGGATTGAAAAGGGATGTTATGACTTGAATGTGTAAAAGAAACAGTATATTGATAAAGAGACTGTATTCCAAAGTTAAAAGAGCGATTGGCCTACAAAAATAAAAGATTTGTTTTTGTTTGTTTTGTAATTAGAACAAACATAAACTAATTAGATAGAAAAGGAGCAGAAAAAGTTTTATGGATTAGACTTCCTTTCTTTCCTGGGTTTGTATTATGCAACACCTTGTTCTGACCATATTGCTGTATCATCATTTGATAAACCGAGGCCCGGCGCGTCGTTTCACCGCCCTGGCTTCGGCCCTGCACCCGGTGCATGGACTGGATCGACGATGACAGATGGAGGTGGGTCGTGCTGGTCCTGTTAGTGTTGGTAATTTCGGCCCAGGCCTCTTTGCTTTCCCTGGGCTGTACGACTTGTCATATGGGCCACACGTCTCTGATGTACTCTCTCCTCTCTTTTTTTAATATATGTTCTCTCCTGCCTGGCAAAGCTCGGCTTGTGATTGACGAAACATTTGCAAAGAAATAGTCGAAGAAATACATACGCGTGTAAGATTCTTTGGAAATTTATTGACAAAAAGTAAATAGTCCTAAAACATTTTTTTTGGAAAGGTCAACGAATTCTTTGCCGTAATTTTTATAGACGAAGTCTTACAACAAATCACGGAACAAAAAAATGAGACAAAGAAAAACCAACAAAGTTACAAAAAAATGAGACATATATTTCTGTTTTGCTGAACTCGAAGAACGGAGGCTTCATGGCAGGACTTGAAGAATTCTCGATAGCAACGTGAATTAATGGAGAACTCACGGTAAGAGCCTACATGACTCTTACCTACTGATTCATATTTTTTGAAGAGCTTGATGAATATTAAAGATATATTTATGGATTTAGGATCGTTTAAAGTACGGGATGGATCCCAAATCAGGTTCTGGCTGAATACTTGGTTGGGCAATAAACCCCTAAAAGAAAATTTTCCATCGCTATTCAATATAGTAAGAAGGAAGCGAGATTCTGTAGCACAAGTACTTAGTTCAAACCCATTAAATATTTCTTTTCGGCGAAATTTAGTGGGTGCTAACTTGAGTGCATGGAATAGAATTGTTGCCTTCTTGCAAGACTTTACTCTCTCGGATCAGCGAGACATTTTTCGTTGGGGGATAAATGCGTCCGGAAACTTTACGGTCAAGTCCATGTATGCTGCGTTAATTAACAATGGTGTTAGAGTGTCACCAGATTTATGACAAATCAAAGTACCTATGAAAATTAAAATATTTTTGTTGTACTTAAAAGAGGTGTAACCTTAACTAAGGATAACTTAGTAAGGCGTAATTGACATGGTGACAGTAGTTGTTGCTTCTGTCATTGTCAAAAAACGATTCAACATCTTTTCTTTGATTGTGTCTTCGCAAAATTCTTGTGGCGTGCAGTTCACATGCTTTATGGTATTCCTCCACCAAATAGCATAAATGATTTGTTCCTAACTTGGTCTAAAGTAGGAACACCTAATTACAATTCATTGTTATTAACAGCAGCTGCTGCGCTCTATTGGGCTTTATGGCTAACAAGAAACGAAATGGTTTTTGACAAATGCAAACCTAAATTTTTTTTGCTGGTGCTATTCAGAGGAACTCACTGGCTTAGGTAGTGGTCAAATCTTCAGCGGTTTGAGGACCGGAAAAATCATATGATCGAGATTTGTTGTCACCTGGAGATGTCCGCTCTTCAGTTTTTTAGTTTCAATGGATGGTTGTGTTCAAGATACATTGGTTTTGCGTAGTTCACGTCTTTTTTTTTTGTTTCAGTTGGTCATTGTGGGGGTCACCGGTCTGTTCTGGGCACCACGCAACTTTAAATTTTATTTGGTCTTTGTAATTTTGGTCTGATTCTATCGGTTGATAGATGAAGCCGGATACTTTATCATTTATCTTAAAAAAAAAGAGCCTACAGGACTGCATGACTCAGCGTGTGTTTCAAGACTGTAAATAAATCTATTGATTTTCCAGTGTGTCAACTTCAGTCTGCCGGTCAAATTGGATGATGCTACCCTGTAGCAATTTAAGATTGGGGTCTCGTTCTCCTTGCTAATTTTTCAACTATTTCTCCATCACATCACCATCACATCAATCTTTGATCACATGCATGAAGCATTAAATATAGATAAAAAAGTAACTAATTATACAGTTTATCTCTAATTTACGAGACAAATCTTTTAAGCCTAGTTAGTCCGTCATTGGATAATAATTATCAAATACAAACGAAATGCTACAGTATTTCGAAATTCTAACTTTGAAACTTTCTAGGCCTGGATATAGTAGAGGAGAGGGGCTGCTAAGGCCTCGTTCAGTTCCCAGAATTGGGATGCTGAATTCACTGTACCAAATTCCTATTCCCCGTCACATCAAAATGTCGGCAAATGCATGGAGTACTAAATGTAGATGAAATCAAAAACTAATTGCACAGTTTTGTTATACTTTGCGAGACGAACATTTTAAGCCTAGTTAGTCAAAGTTTGGATAATTTTTACCAAATACAAACGAAATGCTATAGGAATTCCGCTACAGGAATTCCATCCCCAATTTGGGGAACTAAACAAGGCCTAAGTGAAACTGAAACCCGGAACCTTTCGTTCCCGACTTCTCCCAGACCTTTGTTTAGATTGAAAAAAAATTTCACTCTCTCTCCATCACATCACCATCATATCAATTTTTGGCCATATGCATGAAGCATTAAATATAGATAAAAATAATAACTAATTGCACAGATTGATTATAAATCACGAGACGAATCTTTTGAAACTAGTTAATCTATAATTAGATAATAATTACCAAATACAAACGAAAGTGCTGCAGTGTTTCAGAATTCTAACTTTCTAACTTCCTGCCCAATCTAAACAAGGCGCCAATCTGACCGCATGGACAGACCAGTGGTCGTGAAACTGGGAGAAATGACTGCAGGATATACAAAAGTGCAGCAGATTTGACCATGGATGCATGGATCGATCATGCACGACGATAATCTCCAGCCGTTTCACGACGTGGCCTCGATCGCTGACGCTGAAACGGTCAGTCCGGTTAGGCAGGCGGGCTCTGACTATCATATCAACCCATTCAGCTGCATCTGTCGTGCACCTGCAATCGCAGTCGCGCGCACGTAGGATACGGAAACCCACACGACTCGGCGGATGATGCAAATAACAAGCATTTTAAAGCATACCTGCGCACGTTATCTGTTCTTGGGAGAGTCTTAACAAACCCGTCAATGATGCGCGCGAAAGCCATGCGTGGCCGAACCGTAACAACTTCGACGACGCGAATATGCGACGACGAAAGCTACGTCAGTGTAGCAGTTGAGCAAGTCAAATAATGCATGGCTGCATTGCGAACGGGAGAATGAGATGAGCAGATTCCAGTCTGGTTTTATATGTTTTTAACTTTTGTTTTGGATGGAAGTCAAACGGTTGCTTAATCTGTGTTTTTTGTTTACAGGAGTCAGGCAGGACTTGTTCTGCATGCAAAGTTGGGTGGGGTCATTATTTATCAAGCATCAATCATGGAACAGAAACAGGAGAAACTTGGAAATATTTTAGTGTAGGACCGGTAACGGCGACCAGAGGGGG